>WOXC01005362.1:0-178297 GCA_011680675.1 Gymnobelideus leadbeateri | reverse complement strand
TAAAATTTGGCAGTTATTGACAAAATAATGTTTTGTGACTATTATTTCTTAAAGATATGTAAAATTGGTTTGCAGATTCATGATTTAACAAGTGTTTTTCACCGCTCCCTTGCCATTCCTAAATTTACAATGAAAATACATAACCATAATTTTCCCTTTTTAGGGAGCAGAGAAATGAGTGATGGCAGTATAGGGAAGGTCTGGAAGTGGCATTGTGGAACAAGTATATCTACTCCTTCTGGCCCTAATGTATCAGGAGGCAAGACAAAATAGAATTTTATTTCCATTAAAATAAGATCACATTTACATTTTGCCAACTGAGCTGCCATCTAAGATCCATTAACAATCCATATTCACTTTTTGTTGCTTAGCATTTGCACCTCTCTGACCATTTCACTGAAATACACTCATTATTTTAAATTTTTTAAAAGAATTATTAGGTGCTATTTAGGGTACAGTTTTTTGTTTAGAAGTTTTTAAAATCAGAACTAGCCAGCATTTTAAACTAATCATTATCCTTTCTGGGGCTTAATGCCATATACCTTGATGAGCTAGCATTGTACTCTTGCATCAGAAATTTCAGATCAGTGCCTTTTCCATTCTATGCATGTAATGTAAATTTTTTTGGATTTTACACAGCTTTTTTATAATTTTCTTTTTGTTTTTCACTATAGGATTTTGGATGCCAAATGACTCCATAGTTTATCTTGTTATATAACTATACTAGCACCCTTCTACCAGTTTTTCCCTTTACTTTGAATATAGTATGATTTTCTTTCTCGGCTTGTTTCGGTTATCCCTAGCTGTTCTTGCTGTTGTTCATCTCACTTGGTTTATCTGTTCCCAGCTTCCCTTCTCTTTCCATTGATCTTTTACCACTTTGCTTCTCCCCTTTCGGTACTTCCAAAACACACAGGGCTTAGGTTTTAGAACTACTGGATTAGTTCACCGTTTTTATGAATTTAGGGTCATTTTATTTTCTGTACACATATACAGTCAAGTATAACTCTTGATACTTCAGTGATACTGATTTGTTTTGAGTCTTTCAGGTACCCAAAGCTCTAGTTTTTGTGCTTTCAAAAACAGGCAGTTATTGGAAAGTTGCAGTTTCATGAGTTCTACTGTAGTATATAAAAATAAACAGTTCCGGTGATGCTCATGCTGAGTATATTATAAAATAGTTTACCTTGTTAATATTCTTTTGGGAGAAATCTTGAAGCGGGTCTATGTAGAGCAAGGCCAGAGCTTCAGCCCCAAGAGTGGGGGGGCCAGAAAGGGAAGGCGGCTCCTAGACTACAAAAGAGAGCGTGGGTTAGGCGGGGAAGCAGTGAGGTGCCGCTCTCCTTCGGCGCATGCGCGCAGTCCTCAGAAGGCCTGTGGCCAGCTTAAGGAGCCAGAGAAGGCTCAGGCGTGGCGGCCACAGCGGAGGGCATCCCTGCAGCCCAGCAGGAGGGTCTGGGTCGAGATGATGCCGTGGTGGAGACAGCTGAGGAGGCCACAGAGCCCCCCGAGGCGGACATCACCAGATTGTGCCAGGACATGTTCTCCAAAATGGCCACGTACCTGATGGGCGAGCTGACAACCACCAGTGAAGATTATAAACTTCTGGAAAATATAAACAAACTGACTAGCTTGAAGTGTCTAGAAATGAAAGATATTACAGTAAACATAAGTAGAAACCTAAAAAACCCAGAAATATGCCACCCTTCAGCCTTATCTGGATCAGATCGCTTTAATCGAGGAGCAAGTAGCTGCTTTTGAACAGGCAGCTTACAAGTTGGATGCCTATTCAAAGAAACTAGAAGCAAAGTACAAGAAGTTATAGAGGTGATGAAAGAATTCTTTAGCACAAAGACTTTAACTACAAGAATGTTTTATAAGAAATATGTGGGATGGAACTTCTCACTAGGCTTCAGTTCCCTAAAGGAAGCGGTGCTGCTGATCCACGGAGAATTCCAGCCTGGATTGGGTGGGGATTGGATGGATGTATAACTCTGGCCACCCTTGTGTTTTCCTCAGCCTGTACCCCTGGAACCTCATCTTAGCGTGTGCTTCCTTGTGTGCCCTGGACCAAGGCTCAGAAGTCAGGATCAACCCCATCTGGAGCAGACATAGATGAGAGGCTCTCCGCTCCCTGGCTCCTCCCTTGCCCCCACCCCACTAAGAACCTGTTCTTCAGCTTAAATAAAAAATGCCAACCTATGAAAAAATACATATATATTCTTTTGGATGTATAGAAAATAGTGGAAAGAGATTGATCAGAATTAACAGATACTCACCATAGGGCAAATTTTTTAAACTCTTTTTTTTTTTATTTTGGTAGGTACAGAACAAACATGCAAAAGAAGAATCACTTGCTGATGATCTCTTTAGGTAAAGATTTGTTTATTTCAGGTTTCTAGTGCTTTCAAACATATTATTTCAAAGCAAATATTACTGCATATGGCCCATTAGTAGTCTTGAAGTAGTATGTTATGTGCACATCTGTTTTCAGCCTGATCATAGTAGTAATAATACTAGTTTACATATGTGTGTGCACCTATATGCATACACACATACACAATATCCTACATAAAAGCTCTTTTTTATGAGAAGATACCACTATGCAAAATTTCAGTAACTTACCAGACTGGTCTATTTTCACAAATTCTGGATAAATTTATCCATTTCTCTCTTTTTCTGCTTAGCCTAAGTTTAGAATCTCTAAAGCATGCTTCCTTTAGATTTTGGAGCTTGCTATATGTCAATTATGAGATATATCTCAACTTGAGATATATCAGTTATTATATATGCCACAACACACTTTAAATCTTTGTGTGGTCTAGAGCCAAAAAATAAAATAAATGGCACCAGGCTAACACATTTAATCTACTAGTAATGTAATTTGGCTGATAAGTTGTGACATTTTCATGTCTAAGCAAAAGCATTAATGAATGAGTTCTGACTTAAAGCAAGTTAAAAGCCAGATCATTTGTTTAGCCTTAAGTTGCTCATGCATGAAAACAAAAGGCTATATCAGAATTAGAATTGCCTTTTGGTGGGGAGGGATTTAAGGTTGACTGTGATTTAATTCCTATTCAACACATTCCTATGGGCATAGTAAAAATGTACCTATCTTATCGAATGTTTTCTTAACTATCATTAAATAAAAGTTGGAGGATATGCAGGGGAGTATAATTTTACAACATTTTCTAAAACAAAAAAGTTTTTTAATAAAAGTGTTCTAATTTTTTTTTCCTTCAGAGAAGAACATTATGATTTTAATTCATTGTCATGTAAATTATCTGTGGAGATTTTATGTTGTTTTGTTTTGTTCTTCCTCTCAAAAGGAATCTTCAGTAAAAAGGGTATCTGGATGCTCATATGCCCAATTTATTTTATTGCTATAAGAAAACATGTTAACATATTGGGGAGTGTTAATTTATGCTTTTGATTAAACTCTTCATAGTACTTGTATAGCTTATGAGCTGAATCTATATGTAAGCAGTTTTCAACCTTAACTTTTGAAGCCTGGGGAAGATGTGTATTGATTTTAAGTTGTCTCTTAAAGGTGGTGAATTTTTGTTTTATTTTTAAATTAGGTAGTGATTGTCACAATTTATAGGTGAAGCAATGGAAATACAGAAAAGTGGATAGTAGGGGTAAGGGTGGGATAGGAATAGGGACTAGTCTTGGGATTTCATTTATATTGGGAACTCTGGTTGGGGAAACTTTCTTTACCAATACAGGTTAGTGATTCTTTGCAATGGCCTCTCCTTCTCTTTGTGACAAAAGCAGAATTGAAATTCCTTCCTTGCTTACCCTAATGAAAAACTCTTTAATCTCTTGTGTATTTCAAAGTAACAGAAATGAATTTTTAGGTCATTTTGACTTTTTTTTTTCTTTACAGATACAATCCTAATGTAAGAAAGAGAAGATAACTGAAGAGTTAAATAATGAGGCAATTATATGGCAGGCATTTACTTGAATGTTTACAAGGTTATGTTTATAATATACAGAATAGATTTCAACAGCAGATATTTTATAACTTCCATTCACCATTAAATAAAATATGAAAAATGTACTTTTTTTTCGTGTGGGATAGTTTGTTTTAGTTTCAGTCTTCTAGGAACATCTTTTCCCTCCAAAGGTGACAGGTGTCAATTCATCAATTACAGTGATCTCTCAGATCATCTAGTGAGGCCAGCCTTAAGAGGTAAGCTTTTCACAATGATTCCAGTCTTCAAGATATAAGCTCTGCTACCTTCCCTATCTATCCTATCAAGTTTCTTGGATACCAAAACATCTCATGAGAAAAATAAAATTAAAAATTAGTGGTATATTATGTGTCTTGCTTATATTGAAAAATAAGAAGCCTACTAGAATTTGATGATAGAAACAAATTTTAGAACAGAAAGGACATCTAGGCATTATATAATCTAGTCTCTTAATTTTAAAAATGAAGAGACTGACAAAGAATTATTCCTCACACCATTTAGGGGTCCTAGTTCAGTGTTCTTTACTATGTTTTTTTTTTTTAATTCTAATTCAGTTCAACTCATAGTTGAAGATTTGGCTAGTCATATACTCTCCACATTTAAAGTTCTATTTGAGTACCCCTTATTATATCACTTCCACTCAGTTGGCTTTTCCATATACCTAAGACTTACTTGTCATGGTTCTTTATTTTTATTGTTTCTAATCAATTACTACTTCCTTATAAAATCCCTTGAAATTTTATTTAGTGTAGGAAGCAAAAAGAGGGTATATGTGGCAGGGGGCGGGGATGTGTACATGCATTTAAGATATCTTTTAACTGGGAGTCTGCTTATTAATTGACTTATTAAAGTCTAAATATGAGCCTGTAGTAACGATCATTCTGTGTTTATGAAGGTGTTTAGAATTTGGTTTTCTTTATAAATAATACTCCAGTTTTTAACTAGATAGGTGGTTTCATTATTTTGAGTTTTCCCTCCAGTGATACATATACCATCCAACCCATCCATGCTTCGTCATCCTATGTGGCCTTATCCATGCCCTTCCATAAATTTATCATTGGGATGAATTTTTACCCAGTATGCTAGAGGCCTTCCTAATGTTCTCTTGACATAGCAAGACACCAGCAGAGCATGTATGTTTTCAATTGGATTTCCTATTCTCCTTGTGGGGATAGCTCATGTTTTTTATTTATACTTGATGACATCCTTTATACCACTTCTCCTTTGTAGTTATTTGCTAGCTTAGGTACTGTTTTATAGACTTTGAGGACTTTGCTTAGGCATGTTGCCACTTAATTACTTGATTTTGGGGCTTGTTGCCACAGTAGGACTCTGCCACCAGACAGCAGAGTTTCCCTCCCAAACGTGGGGTCTTCACAACTTTCGCAGGTTGGGTGGCCTATGTAAAGCCTCCATCTGCTCTGGCAAGCTGGATACCCACCCCAAACTTTCCCCCCCAGACCACAATCCAGATCCAGGCAGTTTAAAGCAAGAGCGATTAACCCCCAGACTGATTGCTGGATCTCCCTACATTTCGCAGACCAGGAGCTAGAGCTGTCAGTGATGCTGCAAAATGGCTTCTGTGCTGCGTTTCTTCAGCAGCTTTTCGCCCCCAGGGGAGGAAGCCGACACGTTCCCCAAATACTGGTCCCAAAGTCCATAGGGCACTAACCTCTCACTTTGTCCTAGGCTTATCTGTGCTGATAGTTCTGGAATTGCCATAGCTGCTGGTGTTCTGGGGTCCCTCTAGCCGGCTGCTGGCCTGGCCGCCCTCGGGCTAAAACCATGGCTCATGTGGGCCTGGGCTCAGCTCCCAGAGCGCTGCACTGTCGGTTCCCAGCGAGCTGTGCTGCCTGCTCTCAGAGTGCTGTGCTGGCCACTCCCTGCAGGGCTGCTGGTTTTTCCTCAGTGGGAGGTTAGCTTCTCTGTGTTGTTCTGTGGGTGCTGGGGCCCCAGAAGTTCTTTAGAGTCCCCTTTTATATTTTTTGGAAGTGGTGTGGGGCAGAGCACCTTGGAAGTGCTGTTTCTACTCTGCCATCTTGGCCCCGCCCCACTCCTGGCCTATCTAGGATGCTTTATAAAGAGTTTCCAGGAGGTCATCTAAATTCAGGAAATTAGCCTGAAATGAAACAATACTAGTAGTTTTTGTGTCAGTTTTTTTTTCTTTCCATTTTCAACATCAGCCTGTCATTAAAGAACATGTTGCCCTGTGATATCCAGCAGCCGGCTAGAGGGACCCCAGAACACCAGTAGCTATGGCAATTCCAGAACTATCAGCACAGATAAGCCTAGGACAAAGTGAGAAGTTAGTGCCCTATGGACTTTGGGACCAGTATTTGGGCTTTAGAAAGAGCTAGAAGTTACCCTTGAAAGAAGGAAGAATGAAACTTTTTTTTAAAGTTTTGATGGTTTTCATATGATTGTAAAGTAAATTTTAATATGTCTCAGAGCTGTAGTTCACTTAAGGAAGTGGGGATGCAGGGAGGATGGAGATTCTACCTCAGAATATAGGGATTTGCTGTCTTGGAGCTCTAATGCTTTCATGCATAGTTATTGTGCATCACAATCTTAGTAAAGATAAAATAGTTGTACACAACTAAGTTGGTGTAATTTTATTTTTTTCAAAGCTGGTTATCAGTCATGGTTGCTTTGTACATAGGCATGTAAGTATAACATTTAGAAAAATAAAAAAGATTTTAAAAAATTAAGATAAAAAGAAAAATTAGATTCTGCATGATAGTAGAAACTAAAAGGCTATAAGTGAAGTAGAATGTAGAGTAAACTGTCCCTTTTTAAGTTGTCTTGTAATAATAAAAGTGACTCTTGAGTAACCCACCAGAATTCACTTATTTAAACATCAAAGTAATTTCTAAAAGCTCAACATTCATAAATTTGACGCTGTATTTTGTATTCTTCTAAACTTCCATTATAATCATTTGAAGCTTAAGTTATGGCTGATCTGAGTGGGGATTGAAAAAACTCACCAAACTTTGGCCTGTAGTACCTTAGCCAGAGAATATCATAACATGGCACAATTTAAGTAGATTTGTTCTAATTTACCTATTGACTTAGCTTTTCTTCTGAGGCCTCAGATTATATCTCTCTTTTCCCATAGGGGCCTATTACATAATTTTGTGACTAATTTACATTAGTATGAACAATGTTAAAAACATACACTGTAATTGCTTGAATTAGATCCTGTTGAGGAAATGAACCTATAATAACATGCAATTCATTATTAGTAACCTTTATAAAATGTGATCTTTTCATATATCTTTTTCTTTTCTCATAAACCTAATAAAAAAAATTCCATGCTGTACCATAAAACCCTTAGTTATATATGTTTTCATTGGGGGGGAGGGGTAACTGTAGGAAAGCCAGATTTTTTCCCCTTTTTTCTTTCAAACTTTCTCACCACTTTTGCCCTTGTTTTCAGCCAGTTTCCCATATAACTGGAAGTGATACTTCTATTGACGAACTGAGGGCTAGCTGTGTCCCATTAGGCAGACTTTGATATTGGTATCAAGAAATAATCAATTTAAAGACTATTTATTTAGACTATGATAAATTCGCTTTGTTTCATGAGTAGACCTGGATGGGTTGTGGTCTGCACTGTTGGAAGTAATGCTCACATCAGTCAGATCACAGGTCTGTTTGCTTGTGTAATAGCTCCTATGTAGCCAGGGCTGTGCTACTTTGAGAATGCCATTTTCAAAATCCTGTGAGGTAGGGGGTTGCAAGTTGTAGGATCCCCGTTTTACAGATTCATAAAGCCAAACCTAAAAGAACTTAAGTGAATTATTTAGTGTCACTGCTAGGTAGTGACAGAGTTAGGAGTCAGACATTAATCTTCAGACTGTAAATACAGTATTGTCAATTAAATTTATTCAACAAACATTAAGTTTCTATGATATTCAGGGCACTGTGTTGTACAAGATAGGGTACAACAAAGGTCATCTTAAGCAGAAAGGTCAAACAGCAACCAGATTAAAATGTAATTAGGAAGCTTTAAAAATAAAACAAAATACAGATAACATTACATTTTAAAATTGTCAGTATTTGGCCAACAGGGATCTTCATGTACAGATTAGTGGCTCTGAATTTGACACCATTGCTCTTAAGGAACATATAATTCATTGGGTTAAGGGAAGGAAAAGAAGTCTACAAGAAGCCATGATAATATGTTTGACGAAAGTGCTATAAGAAATTTGAAGAAACCATCTTGAGATAGGAGGTGAGGGAAAGTTTTGTGGAGAAGATACATTATTTGAACCTGCAGTAATAAAGGAATTTCAACATAATACAGATATAATAGGCAAGAAGAGTCCATATATAGGTAACTGCATGAGCAAAGAGAGAAAAAGCAGCATGTGAACAGGAGACAAAATAGTATATTTTTGTTAGAATGTAGAAAATTTGAATAGGAAATATTGTGAGATAAGATGATAGGTGAGAGTCCAATTATGAGGAATTTTGGACTCCGTTAAAGGGTTCTAAATAAAGAAGTGACATAGCAGTTGGTTAAGATTATATAGGCAGCAGTGTGGAGGATGATTTCAACAGTATATAACCAAAGGGGGAAAAAAGTTCAGTCTGAATTTTTTTTTTTTAAGCCATTTGGGATTTTCTTGGCAAAGATACTGGGATGGTTTGCCATTCTTTCTGCAGCTTATTTTACAGATAAACTGAGACAAACAGGGTTAAGTGACTTGCCCACGGTCACGGCTAATGTCGAAAGCCAGATTTGAACTTGGGAAGATGTCTTCTGGATTCCAGGCCTAGCTGCACTGTTCCATCTATCTCCATAGGATCTTAAGTCAGGTGACTGCAGTTTAGTGGATAGGAGAGGCCAAGTATGAGAGATAAGTGTTAAAGTAGAAATGACAGGAATTTGGAACTATTTGGATGATATGTGGGTTGAAGAAGAAAAGCTAAAGGAGATAAAGATGTCCAAAGATGTCGATTTCACTAACTGAAAGAAGAGAGGATGAAAAATACAGAAGGTGATTTTCATTTTAGACATAAAATATGCAGTTAGGAATATAGGATTGGAGTTTGGGGAAATTGGAAGTGAAAGAATTTTGGGAGTGATTTGTAGTCACAAGAGCAAATGATCTGAAGTCAAAAGAGCAAATGAAATTAGAGAAATAAATATACAGAGAGAGAAAAGAGAGAAGGTGCCTAGGACAGAACACCTATAATTAAAAAGTTGAGGAAAATGAAGAACCAGCAAAAGAGATAAAGAAAAGACTGAAAAATCATCAAAGTGAAGTGTTTACAGAAGTCATGGGGGCCTAGGATATTAAGATGTGTTCCAGGATGTCAGGTGTCAGAATTATGAAGCATGAGAGAAAAATGACCGTTGATCAGAATGAACTAAAGTCAAATCCTGGGGCGGCTAGGTGGCGCAGTGAATAGAGCGCCAGCTAGGTGGCGCAGTGAATAGAGCGCCAGCTAGGTGGCGCAGTGAATAGAGCGCCGGCCCTGGAATCAGAAGGACCTGAGTTCGGAGCCGGCCTCCGACACTTAATCCATACAAACAAAAAAAAAAAAACCTAGCCGTGTAACCTTGGGCAAGTTACTTAACCCCAATTGCCCTAAAGGGGCGGCTAGGTGGCGCAGTGAGTAAGAGTGTCAGCCTCGGAGTTTGGATGACCCGAGATCAGATCCGGCCTCAGAAAATGAGCACCCACGCATAAATCAAATGACTAGCCGTGTAACCTTGAGCAAGTTACTTAACCCCAATTGCATCAAAAAAAAAAATAAATAAAGTCAAATCCTGCTTCTGACAGCTTGGGCAAATCAATAACATTCTCTGCACTTTAGTCTCCCCTTACTACTAACTATAGTACCTATCTCAAAGATTTGTTGTAGGGATACACTGAAATACTGTAAACGTTCTGCAAACTTTAAAGTATTATGTAATTAGAGATCAAGTTTACAGAAGATACCTCCCCAAAGTCCAATATTGTATGCTGCTTACTGGGAGAACTTATTCAGAGAGAGATTTCTGATATAAATGAATACATCAGTTAGCAACTCTGTTAAGGTGCCTCCAAAATTGATGTCCTTACCTTATTTCTCTCCAGAACTCCCGTTCCATATTTCCAACTGATAAAAAGTTTGGTGTTTCATGATAAAGAATTAAAGAAAATGTAAAAATTTTGTGAACTCGGTGCCAAATAATGTAGAAACAAATTATTTCAGCACAAGAAGGCATTTTATATTAAAAGTATTTAAGACAGAAAAAGCTGTAGGGTTTATTGTATGTCAAGAAGTATAATTATTTTACTAAGTCCAAGGGTAAAGTCTCTACCATGGTAGTACAGTCAGGTGAATTCAGTACTAGTAAGAATGGCCAAAACCAGAAGTAGTCATTAATAGTTTGCTGTGAATTTGGAAGGTCCTAATGATCTGTTCTTGATCCCATGCTATTGAGTGGTTTGTTTTGTTTTGTTTTGTTTTTTTATCAGTGATGTCTGTAAACACAGGTGGCTTTCTTAGCCAATTTTCAGGAGACTGAAAGCTAAAGGAATAGCTAATAAGGTAAATGACGGTCTAGCGCCAAAAAGATTCTGACAGGGAAGACAAAAACTAATAAGATCTGAAGAGGGAATATGTAATTTCTTAGATTTCAGTTTTTGGTTTGGTTTGGTTTTTAAACAACATTTTAAGGATAAAATTAAGAGAGGTATGGCATTACATCAAACCAAAACCTTGGGAATCTAGTATATCACAAACTCAATGAGTTAATTGTATGATTCAGAAGACAAAAGGCTAATACTGTTTTAGGCTACAGTCAGAAACATGGTATCCAATAATAAGTAAGAGATAATCATATATATATATATATATATATATATATATATATATATATGTAATAATTTATTATTTTTGTGTTTTTAGTTCTCATTCATTTCCACAAGATTTTGAGTTACAATTTTTTTCTCCCTGTCTTTTCCCTACCTCCCCCCACAAAATACTAAGCCTACTGAATATGCCTTTGCCCAATCTGTTCTTATATCTTCCCCATCACCCCCCTAACTTTCTAGTAGGGCAAGATGGGTTTCTATACCCCAGTACCTGAATATCTTATTTCCCAGTTGCATGTAAAAAACCAATTTTTAAACATTTGTTTTTAAAACTTTGAGTTCCAGATTTTTTCCCTTCTTCCCTCCTCACTCACCCCCACTGGGAAGATAAGCAATTCAATATAGGTAGTACACGTGTAGTTACCCAAATCCATAGTATTTATATTATGAAAGACTATATTTCCTTCCATCCTATCCCGCCCCCCCCCCACTTATTCTATTTTCTCCTTTGACCCTATCCCTTTTCAAAAATGTTTGCTTCTAACTACCCTCTCCTCCAATCTACCCTCCCTTCTATTCTTCCCCATCTTATCCCTTACCCCCCTATTTTCCTGTAGGTTAAGATACCCAATTGAGTGTGTATGTTATTCCCTCCTTAAGACAAATTCAATGAGAATAAGGTTGTCCCATTACCTTTCACCTTCCTGCTCTTCCCCTCCATTGTAAGTTTTCTCTTGCCTCTTTTATATGAGAATAAATAAAAAATTAATAAAAAACCCTAATATATCTCTCCCTTTCTCCTCCCAATAAATTCCTCTCACCTCTTAATTTTATTTTTTAGATATCATCCCTTCATATTCAACTCATCCTGTGCCCTCTGTATACATGAACATACATATGCCCATACTCACATACATATTTATATACACATACACTCTCCTACACATACATACATACGTGTGTGTGTGTGTGTGTGTGTATTCCATTCAACTATCTTCATCCTAAGAAAAGTAACAATTATCATTTTTCCATGTAGGGAGTGTAAATAGTTCAACTTTAATAAATTCCTTATGATTTCTTTTTCCTGTTTACCTTCTCATGCTTCTCTTGCTTCTTGTATTTGAAAGTCGAATTTCCTGTTCAGCTCTGATTTTTTCATCATGAATGCTTGAAAATGGGGCGGCTAGCTGGCGTAGTGAATAGAATACAAGCCCTGGAGTCAGGAGGACCTGGGTTCAGATCTGGCCTCAGACACTTAACACAAAAACTAGCTGTGTGACCATGCGTCACTTAATCCCAATTGCCATCCAATAAGAAAAAAAAATGCTTGAAAATCCTGTTTCGCTAAATGACCATATTTTTCCTTGTAGTATCATACTCAGTTTTGCTGGGTAGGTGATTCTTGGTTTTAGTCCTAGCTCCTTTGACCTCCAGAATATCATATTCCAAGCCTTTCAATCCCTAAGAGTTTTCTTTTGGGGATCTTTTTCAAGAGGTGATCAGCGAATTCTTTCAATTTCTATTTTGCTCACCGATTCTAGAATATCAGGGCATTTTTTCTCGATAATTTTTTGAAAGATGGTGTCTAGGCTCTTTTTTGATCATGGCTTTTAGGTAGTCCAATAATTTTTTAATTATCTCTCCTGGATGTATTTTCCAGGTCAGTGGTTTTTCCAATGAGATATTTCATATTGCCTTCCCATTTTTTCATTTGTTTGGATCTGTTTTATAGTATCTTGATTTGTTATAGTCATTAGCTCCTAATTGCTTCAGTCTAACTTTGAAGGAATTATTCAGTGAGTTTTTGACATTCCTTTTCCATCTGGCAAATTTAGCTTTTTAAGGCTTTCTTCTCATTCTCCTCATTGGCATTTTGGGCCTCTTTTCCCATTTGAGTTAAGTCTATTTCTTAAGGTGTTAGTTTCTTCAGTGTATTTTTGGGTCTCCTTTAGCAGGCTATTGACTCGATTTTATCATTTTCTTGCATCCTCATTTCTCTTTCCAATTTTTCCTCCACTTCTCTTAATTTTCAAAATCCTTCATGAGCTCCTCCATGGCCTGTAACCAGTTTAATTTTTCTCAGGGGCATTTGTTGCAGGAATTCTGACTTTGCTGTCTTCCACTCCATGCACCTTGATCCTTTTTGTCCCCAAAAAAGGATTCTATGGTCTTTTTGTGCTTCTGTTGCTTGCTCATATTGCCAGCCAATTATTTGACTTTTGAGCTCTTTGCCTTGGTAGGACTCTGCTTCCAGAATGGAGAGAGCTATGTCCCAAATCACTGGGGTTTTTGCAGCTGCCAGAGCTATTAGGAGGGCGCCCTCTCTACAGCCCCCACAAGCTCTGGCTCACTAGTCAAAGAAAGCTGGGAGTCAGAGCCAGAGAGATGGTGGGAGAGAAAGGTGCTCAGGCAAGGAGAGAGAGAGGATTGTGAGTAAATATTGATTTGTGGGAAGGCTAAGGGATGCTGTGGCTCTGTGTTGCTATGGCTTGTTAACTTCTTTGCTACTATGATGGAATCAGTTTACTGGTTTGGGGATTTGATTTTCTGGTCTCTAAATAAATGCTTTGCTTCTATCTTCTATGTAGAGAGTTTGTTATATTTTGCAATCAAGCACCACGCGTGAATATTTAGTCACAGCATCGTGATCGTGAGTACTGTAAATATTGCATTGGCACTACACAATTATATGCACACAAAATGAATGTTTGTCACCTTGGTGACAATACAAAGGATTTATTAAGGATTCAGCAAGGACTTAGCATTGGTCAGGTATTGAGGATACAAAGACAAAATTACAGTCTATGCCCTTAAGGCACATTCTACTTGAGGCTCAGGGGGAAGGAAATAACGTGCATGCAAATAAATAAATACAAATTAATTGGGAAGAGGAGTGCTAACAAATCCACCAAAAGAAAGACCCCTGAAAGAGAGGTGAGCCTTGAATAGTGTGCTAGGGTTTCCAAAGAGGTGAAGAGATGAGGGAAAAGACTGCAATCACAGAATTGTCTGTGCAAAGGTAGAAATGATATGTCAGATACAGTAAACAGTAAGTTTGGTAAAAGCTTAGAATGAATAAGGCAGAAATGTTGTCCAGTCCAGAATGATAGGTCAGAAACAGATTGTGAAGGGCTTTAAATACCAGAGAAATTTGTGTTTTATCTTAGAAGCAATAGGGAGCTACTAAAGCTTCCTGAACAGCAGAGTAATGGTCAGTTCAGAGCCACAATATTAATATGGCAATAATGTGGATGTTGAATGGCCAGAGGGCAGGGAGGAGAAGAGAATGGAAACTAATTAAGAAGGTTATCTTAATAGTTTCTATTAGTTAGAAAAGACTAAAATGGAAGTGAAAAGACTGTAAGGACACCTCTATTTGCCAGATTGTCAGAGAGAATGTTTCTTCCAAGACCCGAGTTTGAATCCAGCTTTATACAACTTACTAGCTGTGTGGCCCTACGTAAATCAATCTTTCTCAGTCTCCATTTTCAAAACAAAAAGGTGTCAATTGTGACCCTAATTGGTGAATGTTTGACAAAATAAAATGTTAATTTGTGGTTTTTTAAGTCAATATGCAGTTGCAAAGATCTATTTCTATTTAAGTATGACACCATTTCCAATACTCCAATGTGTTTGACTTTAGAGATGGTGTAGTAGATTGAGTAATGGGCCTGGAGTCAGGAAGATACATCTTCCTAATTTCAAATACAGCCTCAGACATTTACTATGTGACCCTAGGCAAGTCACTTAACTCTATTCGCCTCATTTTCTTCATCTGTAAAATTAGCTGGAGAAAAGGAAAACCACACCACTATCTTTGTCAAGAAAACCCCAAACAGGATCACAAAGAGTTGGACATGACTGAAAAACAATTTAGGAAAGAAATCAATCATCACTAAGAGCAAGCCTGGCTTCACTTTAAAATTAAAAAAAAAAATTTAAAAAAAAAAACAACCCAGATCTATTATTTCATTTTAGGAACAGTTGAGGAACTTCCTCTAGAGATCAGCCCTTTCTGCTTCTTAGTCTTATAGAGCTGCCCAGCACACTAACAGTATAAGGGATCTTTTCAACAGTATATAATCAGCTCCTAGCTCTCTGCCCACTATGCCAAAATGCTGCCTACTATATGGATTCATTAAAAGCAGGTAATGCTGGACTAAATTAATTTCTTAAAGTATTACTAAACAGGCAATATGAGGAATGCTATATAGTTAGTCTGCCTCTTTCAGCAGGAGACTCTGATGACTCTTATCTGCATAAAACATGTAGATTAGATGATAGCATAGGAATCACCAGAGTAAAAGGACTGTACAACACTTATAATCCAAAAGGATCTTGGGATTGGACAACACTTATAATCCAAAAGGATCTTGAGAGGCTGGAATGTTGAGCCTAATCTCTAAACTGAATTTAATGAGGGTGAGTCATTCCATCCTTTGGGTCACTGAATCAAATGTGTGGCTTGGAAAGTTCTGTTGAAAATGGCATGGGGGGCAGCTAGGTGGCATAGTGAATAGAGCACTGGCCCTGAAGTCAGGAGGACCTGAGTTCAAATCAGACACCTGACACGCTTACTAGCTGTGTGACTTTGGTCAAGTCACTTAACCTCAACTGCCCTCCAAAAAGCAAAAACAAAAAACAAACCAAAAAAAGAGAGAGAAAATGGCATGGGGATGGGGTGAGGAGCTTGTGGCCTTGCTGTCAACTCCATAAGTCATAGTCTGATAAAGCAGCTGCAATGAGAAGCACAGTATCCAAAGGAGAACAGTACTAAGGCAGAGCACATCTGGAGTAACAAGTTCAGTTTGGGGTGTCACATATTGGGAATGGCACTGACAAATGGAAATGAATCTAGGTCAAGCCAAAATAAGAAAACTCACCATATCATATAAAAAGCAACTTAAAGAACCTGGAATGTTGGCTTGGAAATTTAAGAAGGCCATTAAAACAGTTCTTGAATAATACCTGAAGTACTATCATATGGATGGGGTTCAAGACCTGTCTGAAATACACTGGTTTTGTTATTACCCTTAACAAGTCACTTAACCTCTCAGTAATTCAGTCACTTAAGACTCTGGGGCAGGGGTGGGGAACCTATAGCCCTTTAGGCCCTCAAATGTAGCCCTTTTACTGAATACAAACCTCACAAATAATAAATGAATGAATGAATGAATGAATAAATAATCCTTATGTGAAGGATGTGGTATGCTTTTCTCCTTGTCCCCATCTGGCAGAATTAGGAACAACAGTAGAGACAGATTATATATGACTTGGTAACATTAGACTATAAATTCATTGAAGGCAGGGACTGTCTTTTATCTCTTTGTATCCCCAGCATTTAGCACAGTGGCTGGTACACAGCAGACACTTAGTAAACAATTATTGAACTGAATTAACAAGGAAAAATTTCTTAACAGGTTGATTTGATTAGGCTTATGACAGATGACAGAACATTACCTGGAGTTCTTCAAGCAGCATGGCTAGATTATCACTCAGGTGGCTATCAAGGGGATATCTGTTCTGGCAAAACTAGCGTCTGTGAGATCCTTTCCCAACTCCAAAGCTATGATTCTGTTTTCCTATAACCATGGCATTTCTAATTATTAAACATCAATGAAAATATTAGACCAGATAACATAAATTTAAGTGATTAAGAATTTAACATATTTGTAAGACGTCTCCAGTGGGGAGAGGGGGGGAAGGGGAGGGACTAGAAACTGAATATTCTGTAGTAACAGTTACCTTGGAAATGGAAAAGACTTACATTTTTCCATCTAGCAATTATAATTTTTTAATACCTCCAGTGGGCCAAAAGCCAAAAATAATTTATAATGAAGATATAAATAATTGCTCTATCAGAGACTTATTTTGAGAAAGCATTTTTGTCACAAACTTTCTCCCAGGATAACTCAGTCACTGTTTTAATGAGACAACACTACCTAGTAGGAAGTACACTAGACTTCAAGTCAGGAAAACCTAAGTGGAAACTCTACTATTAACACTAGTTGTGTGACAAAAGTTACAATGCTTCAGTGTACTCATCTGTAAAAATTTATGAAATATTGCCTATTTCACAGTATTGTAGTAAGGCTCAAATGAAATAACATAGCACTCTGCAAACCTTAAAATCCTTAAAAAGGTATATTGTACAAATGTGAGCTATTAAAATTATTAACTCTATTCACACAATAATAAGAGCACTTTTATAAGCAATTTATTGTTGTACTTCAAATCAAAGTATTATTGGAAAGCTTTATAGAAGTCTAGTAGAGAACAAAACTCCACAAAATACTTTATTAATTTGTCCTGAAGTGGCCAAGTTTGTGGATATATCCCAATATTAATGGACTGTCATATTATTATTATTATTATTATTAGAATCTAAGGTTAAGAAGTCCTTACAGAATTAAACAATCTTCTTTTGTTTAAAGGCCATCTTAATCTAAGTGATATATGAGATTTACAAAACCATGGCAAAATAAATAAAACCTTTTTAAGAACGTGTTTCCCCACATAACATTCTCCTTGAGATCTGAAATTATATAAAGTCAATTTCCTGGCTTAATCATCTGATTTTTTAGTTTCAAGGTAATAACATTTTGAAAATTAAACTAAGCAATTTAAGAAAAATAACTGAAACCAAGTCTTTTGAAATAACATTATAGTGCTTCAGTTAAAACGAAGGCCTAAAGCTGGCCACACAAACTGACAGGGTTTTCTATTCATTTGAAAATTATACCTTGTGGTATAAGATACGGTAGTTTTAAATAAAGAAACAAAGCTCTTATTTCAACATTTCAAAATGATGAGTACAGTTGTGTACCTCCTTATCAGACAATATAACCCTAACAAAATGAGACTGCAAATCACTATTAAAAGTATTGATGGCAAAATGTCCATATGAATTATTACTTGTAAACACAATGGCTTTATGCTACACCATCACCACCTCCTCTTTCAACAATTAAATGCTGTTTCCTCTTCTGTCTAGTAACTAGACAGCGAACAACACCCAGTGCCCCACCCTTTAAAAACCGTACAAAATTGTCTCCGACCAAAGGCCCCAAAGCAAAAAGGTTAGCTTCTTTAGTACACTCATATGTGTATGGATCGATTTCCACAGGATTACCTTTACATGTAATTGGCTGGTTTGAATTATGGCCCAAGTCATACCCTTGTTCCTTCAAAAAGGACAGGTTAGGATGGGAGCCTATTAATACCACTGCTGCAGATAACTTGAAGATTTTCTTCAATCCAGAGACACTCTGAAGAACACATTTCATGTCTGTCTTAAATGAAAGCACATGGTGCTCAGGAAAACTGGTATAAGCTGATGAAAGAGTAGAGTCAATAGAATAAGACTGAGTACACATCATATGATAGACTTTATGGTATTCAGGATAAAGCTTTTTGGGAAGTTGTTTGAAAATTAAACTTGGATCAGTAACCCGTTTCCGGAACACATGGATTACAGGAATATTATTGTTGTAAGCACACAGTACAGCATCAGCTGCAGTAAGTCCAGAACCTACAATTAAAACTGGGTCCACTTTGCCATGTAACTTTCCTTTGCTAATGGCGGCTCCAAATTCTGGCATTGAATGAAAGACAAAGGGACAATCTTCCCCTTCAACTTTCAAATAAGTAGGAGAATCCAGAGTTCCAGTTGCTAGAGCTACATTCTCAGCAAAGAGACAAAAAGGGACTTGAGAGCCATCAGCTATTCTCTGATAGCCTCTAATCTCCCAGTTTCTCTTGATAAATGCTGATTTCTCCATTTGTAACTGTTGTGTTGAAATATCATCATTGTCCTGGTCATCATCTCGATCTCTGTAAAGTCTTGATACAGAGGTTATGTAAGTATTTTCTCGGAAATTCTTCTGCAAACCCATAACTTTCACGTAGTGCTTATAGTAGCAAGCTATCTCCTCTGGTGTTACTCGGTCACTCTTTATGTTCCTTCAAAGGAAAAAAAAATAGTGCCTAAGCATGCTAATTTTCAATTATTCTTGAGTTAAGCAAATCCTTGGCTAAATTACAATATAGGTAGTACAGGGATTAAGAACTACTTGAATGACTGGATCCCAAAGTAAGTTAGCCTCTCAAAGCAATTCAATATTGATTTACAGGAAGGGTTATAGTGGAATAATCCAGGAATCTGCCTTTGGCTCTGTACAACTGAACATTTTTATCTATAATCTAGAGCTCAGAGGTTCCCAAAGTGGGTGATAGTGGCCCTAGGGGGGAATGGGGAAGGGGGCACAACTATAATGATCCAGGAGGGCTGTAGTAGCCTCAGGTACAATTGAGTAGGGGTGTTGAATAAAAATAAGGGGGCAATGGAAGCATAAGAAAAGAGAAGAAAATTTTGGAAAACTATTCATACTTGTTTCATCTGTGGTGTAACAAGAGTTAAACTCATAGTGATTACATTATTTTCCAAATAAACACAAAATTCAAGTTACAACAGATCAGTGGTCAAGTCCACCAAAAGGATTTAACAAGCAACTGTTGGCAGACAAGCATGTTGCATGCTATCAAGGACTCCAGCATGCATCAGCAGGAATAGGTGAGTGTAATAACTTATTTACAATACTAATACAGTTAGATGAGACAATATTGCATCATCAAAATTTCAACACAAGAAAAACCCCACAAATTTATAATAAATTATTAAATTTAAGATGCATCATCTAAAAAATACTTCATTTTTTAAAAAATAAAACAAATGTCAAAAAACTGTTAAAGGGTTAAAGAAAAGGAGATTTCTAGGTGAACGCTGAACGACCCCCCCCTTTTTTTTTTTTGAAAGGAGGCGGTAGGCCAAGTAAGTTTGGGAACCTCTGATCTAGACCAACAAACACTTGTTGAGCATTAGATGCAGTGTAAAGCACTGGGGATACAAAGACAAAAGTAAAACAGCCCTAGCCCTTAAGGAGATTATACCCCATTGGATGTAACAATATAAACATACGTAAACATAAATATATATATGAAAATATATAATCTATATAAATTAATACAAGGTAGATTTTTTTGTTTGTTTTTGTTTGTTTTTATTTTAACAAATGCTTTATTACCTTCTGGTTTACATCATTCATTTCCGCCAGATTTTGAGTTACAATTTTTTCCCCATTTTTCCCCTACCCACCACCCCAGAATAGCAGTCCCACAAGATATCCAATCTGCTCTCTCCTATATCTTCTCCCGTATACCCTTTGACTTTGCCATTAGGGCAAGGTGAATCTCTGTGCCCCAATGCCTGCACATCTTATCTCCCAATTACATGCAAAATAGTATTAATAATAGTATTTATATACATTTGAGACATTTAATTTTAAAACTTCGAATTTCAGATCCATTCCCTTCCTCCCCTGTCACCCATTCCCTCTGGGAAGATAAGCAATTCAGTATGTGTTGTACATGCATAGCTATGCAAAACATTATCATAGTAGATATATTGTAAAAGACTGCTTATGTTTCCCTCCCACCCATCCCACCCCCCACCTGGTCCATTCCCTACTTTGATCTTGTCCCTCTTCAATAGTGGGTACTTCCAACCTCCCCTCCCCCCAGAATGCCCTCCCCTAGATCATCCCCCCTCTCTTCCCTTTCCCCCTACTCTCCTGCAGGGTGAGATATCCCATTTAGTATGTATGTCATTCTCTCCCTGAGCCAAATTCAGTGAGAATATGGTTTTTCCTTTTTGCCTTCTTGTTCTTCCCCTCCCCTGTAACTACTTCCCTACAAAGTAGTTTTTTAATGGAAGTGCACTGAGAATTAGAGGAAGTCAAGGAAGGATTCATAAGAGTGCTTCAGCAGGAGACCAAGAATTCTAGAAGCAGAGAGCCAGGGAAGAGGGACATTCTAGTGCAAAGGGAGTTTGATTGCAATGACTGGATCAGAGTTCAAAAAGGGGAGAAAATGGGGAGGAAAACTAGAAAGTAAGAAGGAACCAGTTGTGAAAGGATTTAAAAATCAAAAAGAAAAATTTGCATTTGATTCTACTGTCAATAAGAAACTACTAGATTTTATTGAGCTGGGTGGAGGTGTGTATATCACATGAACAAATCTGCATTTTAGGAGGAGTCCAGGAGAGAAAAGTCCTGAAAACTTAAGAGAAGAGAGAGTATCCAGGAGGAGTGTATGATCAACAGTATCAAATGTTGCAGAGAGGTAAAAATGATCAGGATTCAGAGGAAGTAATAAAATTTGGTGACAGGGATCACTGGTAACTTTGGAGGGAACAATTTCAGTTGAAACATAAGGCTGAAAGTCAAATATAAGAACTTAAGAAAAGTAAGAAGAGGAAATTACGGCTGAAATGCAGACAGGAGTTTGGTGTGTAAAAGTAAAGAGAGATGTAGCAAAGAGAGGAGAGTATATAGCCAGTGTGTACAGGGTGATGATGGGAAACAACAGATCAGGGAAGGATTTAAAGGTCCTAAAGAATAGGGCTAAAGGTTGTAAGACAGAGGGTGGAAGGATACAAGATTTGATCAGATAAAGGAACTTTGGAGTTCATGAACACTGAAGTGAAATAAGGGTGACAATAACATCAAGGGTACAATCATCTTTGTATTGAACTAAGTTGGAATGGAGAAGTAGGTCATGTGAGTTGAGTGTAGTGAAGACTTTGAAAGTTGGGGGTGGGGGAGAGTTGAGGGAGTATCAATATATATGTTAAAACCCTCTGGTATGATGGCTGAAGTTAGATCTGAAGGTCTGTGAGTCAGGTTTTGAATTTACTAAAGGGCACTGCTGTGGTCATACTATCAGTCAGACTACAGAATATAGATGAATTTCCTTTTTCAACCTTCCTTATTAAGATTTTTGAAGACCAAAAGTGTTTTTCTGCCTGACAAAGGCATTTATTTGTGTAGTAGAAACATGATACAAAAAATGCTGTTAACAGAAGGGAACCAGGTCTCAGTCAGAGCCAGTAGATGGAGAGTGAGAAATAAAAAGGTTTAAGATGATGTAGAGGTGGAAGGGACCTCAGAGGCAGGCAAGTCCAGCTCCTCTTTTACAGATGAGGAAACTGAAGACCACAGAGATTTAGTGACTTGTTCATGGTCACACAGGCAACAAGGATCTACTGTAGGATTTGAACCCAATTCCTATGACTCCAGTCAATATTCCTGTCCTTGAGGAATTAGTGTGAAAGTTTAAGGGTCTTAATGGACTCCAAGTTTTATATGAGCCAATATTCTGATATGGCAGCCAAAATTCATTAAGAATTGGTATATAGGAGCGGTTAGGTGGCACAGTGAATAGAGCACCGACCCTGGAGTCAGGAGGAGCTGAGTTCAAATCCGGCCTCAGACACTTTACACACTTACTAGCCCTATGACTTTGGTCAAGTCATTTAACCCCAACTGCCTTCCAAAAAGAAAAAAAAGAAAAAAAAAGAATTGGTATACAGCATATGCTCCCCACAAATTCTACACTTTATAAAATAAGGCTAGCAGGACTTGAGACTGCGTGAAAAAGAGGCCTCCAGGTGGTCTCTGGCTCATGGGAGCTGATATTTCCACTTGTTAGACCACACCTAAAGACTGTGTTCAATTTTTGGCACATGTAAATAACACTGATAAGCTGGGAAGCATCCTGAGCAAGATGACTGGAAATGGTCAATGGCCTCAAGATTAAGTTATTCAAAGTTAAGTTGAAGGAACTATCCATATTTAGCCTAAATTCTTCACAATTTAGGAAGAACTTGATTGTATTCAAATATCTGAATGGTACTCATATGAAAAGATAATTAGATTTATTCTACTTAGCTCCAGTGAGAGAGTCAAGGATTTAAAGAAACATATTTAGTCTTGATAAGGAAAAACTCTAAGAGCTTTTCAAAGGCAGAATAAGGAAGGGGGAATAATTTCCCTTCACTTGAGATTTTTACAGAAAAGCTAGATAGCTTCTTGTTAGATGTGTTTTAGAGAGGATTGCTTACTGAGGGGCAGCTCAGGCTAGACAATATGAGAATAGCTCTCAAAGTGTGATATGAAGACTCTGGAGGTCCACAAGATCCTTTCAAGGGGACCATAGTGTCAAAATTATTTTCATAATAATATTAAGATATTATTTGCTCACTAAAATGCTCCCCTTTTTAACCACATATCTGTGAGGCCAAATTTTCCTCATATACTTCAACCAAAACAACATATAACAGATTGAATGCAGAAGCAGATATGAATGAGATCTATTTGTCCTCTATTATACCAGATATTAAAGAGATTTGCAAAAATCTATAAAGCAATGCCATTCCTCTAATCTGGGGGGAGGGGAAATATTTTTAATAAAAAATGTTTTTATGTTAACATGTGATATATGTATCATTATTTCTAAACAAATAAGTATTTTTAAAATTGTTGGTTTTAATTTTTAGTTCAGTCAAAATTTCTGTATATACAGCCCACATAAAAGCTCTCTGGCAACATCAATAATTTTTAATAGGGTAAAGGGATTGATCCTGAGACCAAGAAGTTTGAAAACCATTACCATATTGTGTTCATTTTCTGTATACTATATTTCTATCAATTCCAGCTGAGGCACCTTTCCTCCACTAAAGTGTTATTTCAGTATATAATTGGGGAGAGGAAACTTTGTTTTCCCTAAAGCCATGCCAGTAGAATATGCATGGCATGCTTCACTTCAAACTAGAGAGCCTGTCTTTTGTTTAAGTATCAACCTAGCTAAATTCAGAGTGTCATCACCTAAAAAACTTTATCCACCAGGTGAACTTTATTGGCTGAAACAATTTATAAAATTGAGGCATGAAAGGGTTATAATCTACATTAATGAAGGGATTCCTTATACAAATGAAATAAGATTGTATTAACTATTTTAGTTGTTGACTCATATTAAATTAAAACGTCTAAGCTTCCTCCTCCCACTATCCAGTCTTACTTCTTTTATCCTATAGTCATTCAGTTGGGTTTTGATTTTTTGTTTTTGTCTTTTGCTTTATGGTGGGAGGAAGGCAGGGCAATTGGGGTTAAGTGATATGCCCAAGGTCACACAACTAGTTTTGTGTTAAGTGTCTGAGGCCAGATTTGAACTCAGGTCCTCCTGACTCCAGGGCCAGTGCTCTATTCACTACACCACCTAGCTGCCCCTCAGTTGGTTTTTTTTTTTTTAACTTAAATGTAGAACTTATATTCCTATGAAATTTAATTCTGTTAGATTCTGCCCATCAATCCAAGCTGCTGAGAATATTTTAGATCCTGATTATGGCATACATAATATTAGCTATCCCTCCTTGTTTCATGGAACCTGTAACTTTACTAAGAATGTCACCTGCCTTTCAAAGGAGTCACTTATAGAAAACAGATACAAAATTTATGGACTAAAGAAATAACCCTGCAGGTAAACAACTGAGAAGTCATATATGTACATATATGTATGTCTATATATGTATATATGTATGTATAGATGCCTTTTTAGAAAATACTTTTATAGATAAATATCCAGTGATCTTTATGTATACGTGTATTTACATAAAGATATAATACCTATCATAAGTTGAAAGGCAATCTATCAGAATTGGTTCAGGGTCAATTAGGAAGATGTGGGTATTTGAATCTGACACATATTAGCTGTGTGACCCTGAGAAAAATATAATCTCTTAGAAACTTTCTAAGATTCTGTTACAGAACAGCTGTCAGTCTTCATTGATCTGGGATTGCTTATAGAGAGCTCTACATCAATACAATCTCAGGTCCAGACCAAAAAATAAAAACCATTTATTAGCAGTAAGCAAGCTACAGGGGCAGTTAGATGGCACAGTAAATAGAGCAGCACCAGACCTGGAGTCAGGAGGACCTGAGTTCAAATCTGATTTCAGACACAATACTTAATAACTATGTGACCTTGGGCAAGTCATTTAACCCCAATTGCCCTGCCTTCCCCCCTCAAAATAAAAAAAAAAGTAATCTACAATTCTATTTAGGAAATACAATTACATACATACTTTTAGTTCTGTATTATAGATGGTCAAAGAAGAGAGAGAGAAGATGTTGTGATATTTTAATAACTATTTAATAATGCTTACCTTGTGGGTTAAGTGAAATTAAAACCCAGGCAAGATTGGACCTATATTGGAGTTATTTCCCCATTTCTATACTCTAAGACAAAATATACATCAGTTTTCATCACAATCATACTATTTCCATTTTCGAAAATAAGGATATGCCATCAGTAGCTATGACAGAAAAGTCAAATAAGGTAGTTTAGTCAGTAAAAGAAAAAAAACACAGCTGAAATTTCTCTTTACCTTCCAAATATCAGAAAAACCCAAATTTTCAGTCATTATAGAAGATCAATTGAGTAAATTAAGGTTGTAAAATACCACTGTCTTCTGAAATATTATTTAACTTAGAATTTTATGAATTTAACAGATGAACTAAAATTGTCAGAAATTATTTTATAAAGATTAAACATGTTAAATTTTGAACAAATTAATTTCTAATTTATAACTAATAGTGTAAATTCACTGATATCTTTTTGTACTTAATAGTATTTTTTCCCAATTTACAGGTAAAGACAGTTTTCAACTTTCATTTTTGTAATATTTTAAGTTCCAAATTTTCCCCTCCCCAAGACTATGTATGCAATAAGACTAAATAGCAATGAAAATATGTTAAAATGATTTTATGACAACAGCCTAATATACTTTTTAAGTAGGAAAAATTATTTCTAAAGTGTCTCCTGATTAAAATTTTAAAACCTAGCGTAAGGATTTAAGATTCAAAAAATTAAGTAAAAAAACTTTAAAAATCTACTTGCTATCCAGGAAATATTCATGTTCTTAATTTACCGCAGATTTATAAATATGAGGATGAAAATTTCCAAAATTCAATTATAAGCTCTTTATTCTTACACCTCAGGCAAAGAAGAAAATGAATATACTGTACAATTTCATTCACTTAAACCTACTTGCATAACAAATTTCTGGATTTTTCATAAGGAGAATATTTCCAAAAGCTTGTAATGTTATAAATTACTCACTATTTTGATAAAATTATTATTTCACTTTGAATCTAAGGATTTTGTTTTAAACTCCATGAAGACAGGGGCTAAATAGTATTCATATTTGCTGGGGTAGCTAGATGGCATAGTGAATAAAAAACAGGCCCTAGAGTCAGGAGGACTTGAATTCAAATCTGACCTCAGACACTTAACACTTATTAGCTGTGTGACTTTGGGAAAGTCACTTAATTCCAATTGCCCTGCCTTCCCCCCTCCAGAAAGGCAAAAAAAAAATATTATTCATATTTGAATCTAGTATAGTGCTTGTAAGTACTAAACACTCAAATCTGTTTTTAAATTGGACAAAAGGTGTAACTTTTACTTGTGCTGGCAGCACTGAAAACAGCATTTTTGTAGACCTAAATATTAGTTGATTGATTTTCTGCTTTATGCTTTACGGTTATCTCAAATTACAGTGGTTTCTAGGCATTAGGAATTTATACATACCCAAACGTTCACTATCCCTAAACATTATCCCTAGTGTTTTTCCTATATCTCTTCTCTGCCCATATTTTGTTTTTCTTCTTTCCTTTCCCAAGTATTGATTCTAACCCTTCACTATTTTAAGCTGAAATTTCATCTTTTGAGCATCCCCTTTCATATTTCCTGTCCAGATATTTAACTTGGTTAAGGGCTAACAGTCATCTGTCCTGAGTAGTCTGCCAGCATTCTCATTGAGCCAATTACATCTCCTCCTTTCCTCAGATCACATTCCTGTTCTATACTTCTCAGTCATAAACTATTTACACACTTCCTTCTTACCCAGAAATACACCGATATTCTCACAGCCAGATACACACAAACAATAGTCCAAGTGGACAGAAAGTTGAAGGTAGTTAAGGAAAGGGCTGGAATGAGAAGTTAGTGAGTAGCCAGATAGGTGGAAAATATAAGGTTTTAGAAGAATAAATAAGCAGATGCATAAGCAAACTGGCAGGAAAGAGACAGGATCAGCAGTTAACAAAGAATTCACATAGTTCTCTGTATTATTTCACTATGCTACTCAAATTTTCATAACATCACACAACAGAAACCAGCCTACATGAACTAGTGCTATAAAGATATCTTTTCACATGCAAATGATGACAACTGCATCAAGACTTAAAGCTTCTTACTAATTGAGATACAAAAATCACTCAACAGTTTGGCTTGTCCACCCAGGAAAGATGTGGAATAGTGCCTATTATCTAGACTATGATATGCAGATAGATGGAGATCCCAAAGTGTCATCCATTAGTTTATATATCATGGCCAGACACTCTAGATAAACAACAAATTAGTCTATATTAGTTCAGGAGGAAAAGAACAGGAGATTACATCTGAAAAACTATAAAATTCTCTCTTAATTTTTTTACAGTTATATGCCTATGAAGTACAGAGTACCAAATTCTCTCCAATGAATCAAAAATGTGGATCACCCAAAGGACAATGGAGATGGTGGGCATCATCAGACTAGAGTAGCAGTTGTTACCTCATATGGGTTCATGACCAACAGTTTAAGAAGTTTTGAAGGGGTCAAGTGGGAAAAGTTTAAGTCTCGGACTACAGTATATCACTAGTGACAAACTGTATGGAGGAAGCAGAATAAAAGATATCAGGAGGTAGCTGGTGGCACAGTAGATAGAGTCCTAGGCCTGGAATAAGAAAGATCTGAGTTCAAATCTAGTCTCAGTCACTTATTAGCTGTGTGACCCTGGCAAATCATTTAATCTGTCTGCCTCAATTTTCTCAACTATAAAATGCGAATAATAGCACCTACCTCCCAGAGTTATCATGAAGCTCAAATGAGATAATATTTGTAAAGTGTTCTGCAAACTTTAAGGAACTATATAATGCTAGTTATTATTCTTATATTACCAGAAATGGTATGGGTCAGTGGGTCAGTAATGTAATGAGAATGAGGGAAAACAAATGGACAGTCACAAAATGCATTGCTACCTATGCAACAGCAAGAGATCTGGATAGAGCTCTGCTTCCCCTCCCCTATAAAGATTTATGGTAAGATATGGGCAAAGAATAGCATAGGATGAAAAGTAGTTCATGATCTGCATGACTAGAAGTATCTACAAGGCAGATTATCTGAAGTACTTAAATATATGATGAAGAAGTACTCTAAGAGTATAAACAAAGCTTCATATTTGTTTAGAATTTGTAGGAAGTATTTCTAGCGGAACATGGAAGGATTCTTAAAGGAAATGGTATTTTTGAAGGATAGGCAGAAATTGGATGGGTGAGAAAAAGCATTCCACATGGAAAAACTCTAAACAAAGGCATGGTTGTGTGACTTCAGGCAAGTCACTTAACAGTTTTGAGTCTCAAGTTTCTTCATGTATCAAATCATATGGCTAAATAACATGAACTCAACAGTTGCTTCTAGCTACAAGACACTGTGAAGTATTTAGCAACTTCAAATTAATCCTTACCTTCGCTTGCCAGCCACCCAATCCTTAAACTTAAGCCCAGGCAACTCCATCCAGTTTCCAAAGCTGATTGTCAACATGGAACCGTCCATGTGCTATTTGAAAAATAAAGAAGAATCAAAGGTATCATATATTTGAACAACTCCCTTGATTTTCTTCAAAATGATTAAACACTTTGAACTAATTCTATAAATTCAAAATGTCTATACTCAAAGTTATTGCAATATCTATGCAGTTCTACATTTGCCTAATTTTTATTTGCATAGCACCAATATCATAGAACCCATATATGTCCCTAATGCATACATTAAAAAAAATGAAATCTTTAACACCCAAGTACTCCAGATAATTTTTTTCTTTTGATCATAAGCTGTTCCTGATCAATACATAATGCTTATATTCATTTTAAGAGATAAGAAAAATTATTTTTTCTTTTTAATAAAGGAAGTTTATTAATTGTCTAATACCTCATGTCCTACAGTCACATTACAGTAAAGTGATGTGAAAATTGCAGTAAATAATTATTCCTCTCATACAACATTCATTCCAAAGGCTGGGCTAATTTGCAGGCAACATTTCCCCTAGGAGCAAGGAAACAGACCATGGTTCCTTAAGTAATGAGGGTCCACAGTTAGAAGCAGAAGGGAAGGGTACTGTAATACTGAGCCCTTCACAGACCCACTCCTACTTGTACCTATCCTGCCTTACCTAACATAGAATCATTCTAAAAAGCAGGGTACCATGCCCACAATTTCTGTGCTGTCTTTGAGGCCATTAGCTCCCTTTGGCAAATCAGGAACTTTGGCTTCTTGCCTCTCAACTTACTCCATCATGGTCAAAATCGCTTAGCAGTGGGAGCTCAACTGATGAAACATCATCCATGGCTTTCTGAAAAATAGTGGAGAGATGGCATATGGAAGCAGTAGTCACAGACACTGTTTTGATATAATTTTCTAAGACCTACAAGAGCTGAAGCCAGAATCAAGAGGCTGGAGCACTGGACTTGCCAAACAGGGAGCTGCTATAATTTTTACACAGAATGAATAGTGTCTTTCATAGCCTGGAGTCAGCCTTTATGCAATGTTTGACATCCCAGTCTAGTGTAGTTTCTTGAACGTCAGAGAGTTTGGGCTACAAACTAAATTCCACCACTGATCCATGAGTTTGTTCAGGAAAATTAAAGCACATCCATACTTTACCCTCGATATGAAGTGGGGAATTAATCTGTATATAAAATATAATATTTGATCAATTATTGCCTCTAGTTTTTGGTTCTCAAGAGAAAAAAATGACTATATAAATGTAGTAAAACCTAAAACATTTCAGGGCCAGAGGTATACCAATACAATAATGAAAAGTACAAGTTCTAAAACGGTTTTAATAAATATAATTTTACTTTGAGGTGCTATATATAAGGCATGCCATCCCTTTAAGAAAGCCCATCATATAAAATTTGAATTTATAAAACCACAAGGCACAGAGAGTATTTGAAAAGTTTTTAGTTTGTAAAAGGATTGCTTCAGATACATCTATTGTGATGCATATGAAATCTATCTAAAAACAGAAACTATGCATACACATTATTCTTCAAGAATATGTATTTTTCCTAGGTCTATACATAATGATTTCATCAGTGTAGGAAAATTTAAGAGTGGTAACTCCCAGCACAAATAAAAAAATGATAAATCATCTACAACTTACAATCTTAGAGAATAAAGAAATGATAAATCATGTATAATCTTAAGAGAGTAATCTGGGTGGCATTAAGAGGTTACTAATGATCTCTTAACTGCCAACTCTAATTTCTCAAGTCTCATCCTTGACTTCTTTGCAGCCTTTGACCTCCTATTCTCTTTTTGTTTTTGTGACATTGCTCTCTCAATTCTCCTCCCACCTATCCAACATTACTTCTTAAGTCTCATTTGTTATAGATAGCTTCTTCATGCAGCTCATGCCCATTAACTATAGGGATCCCCCAAGGCTCTGTCCAGACTCTCTTCTGTTTTACTTGGTGATCCCATAAGCTTCCATGGATATGATTATCATCTCTAAGCATATGATTTTCCTAACTATTTATCCAGTCCTAATCTCTCTTCTGACCTCCAGTCTCATATCTCCAACTAGCTAATGAACAGTCTGAACTGGCTGTCATGTGGACATCTTAAACTTAACATGTCCAAAACTGAACTTATCATCTCCCCCCGCCGCCCCCCCCCCCCGCAACCCTTCCCTTTTCCTAACTTCCCTATTATTGTTGAGAATGTTACTATCTTCCCAGTTACCCAGGTTCGCAACTTAGGTGTCATGATCAACATCTCATTCTTTCTCACCCCTCATATCCAATCAATTTCCAAGTCTAGTCAATGCTTCATTAACTTTTCTCATATTTGGCCCCTGCTCTCCTCTGACACTGCAGTATGGTGCAAGCCTTCATCATCTCACTCCTGGACTACTAAAATAGTCAGTCTCTGTCTCAAGTCTCTCCTATTCCAGTCCATCTTCCACTCAGCTGTCAAACTGATCTTACTAGCACAGGTCTGAGACCAAGTCACCTTTCTATTAAATAAAATCCAGTAGCTTACTATCATCTCCAAGATCATATATGAAATCTTCTGTTTCTTTTTTAAAATTACTTCATTACCTGACTCCTTTTACCTTTCCAGTCTTCTCACGTCTTACTCCCTTCCACATACTCTCTGATCCAGTGACACGACTTCCTTGCCATTTGTACTCCTTGTATAAGACACTTCATCTCCCGACTGTTCATTTTCACTGGCTGTCCCCAATGCCAGGAATTCTCTCCCTCCTCATTTCCATCTCATGGATTCCTTCAGATCCCAGCTAAAATGACACCTTCTGCAAAAAGCATTTCCCTCTAAGATTATCTTCAAAATATCCTGTACATCTTGTTTGTATACAGCTGTTTGTATGTTGTCTCCCCCTGCCAGACTGTGAGCTCCTTGAAAATAGGGAATGTTTGCCTTTCTTTGTATCTCCATAATTAGTACAAGGAACTGGGAACATAGTAAGTGCTTAATAAATGCTTACTGACATGACTTGTCTATGGTTAATTAGACAATATCTGTCAAAGACAGCACCTGAATGCAAGTCTTACTTGAGCCAAAACATCTGCTTCTCAGATGTTTTGAATATACAAAAAGTTCTATTACTGAAAGCAGATAGAGCATAAATTAATATTAAAATGGCTAAGATAACAAAAAAATTCACATTTCTAAGTACTTTAAAAAAAAAAGTCAAAAATTTGTTAGAACATTTTTGGCCCAGAAAAGCTCTGGGATAAAGAAAATCTATTCCTAAATGTACTGAAAGTAAACCTTCACTTAATATATTCTAAAATTCCTCATTTTCATTGTTACATTGGATTCCTCTGCTAATATTTTAAACTTGTGATATTTAACTGTATTTACATGCAGTCTTTTTTTTTTTAATAACTAAAGTACTTCCAGGCAATAACTGACAACATTCTCTAAAAGATAATCTGAAAGACTCTTTTATTTATTCAATTTGAAAAGGTACAAATTTTAAGCTGGATTCTTCTTACTTGTAAAAAACAGAGGAAGAAATTATCCCAACTTTGATATGTCCTACATTATACATTTATCTGAGTTATGACAAAATCCAAAATTTTGTTACTATGAAACAAACTTCTGAAATACAGCCTACTTAATTCTCACATAAGCCAGACTGAATATATTTGATTGCATTAGTAGTAATAAAAGTAGAATTCACCACTATTATAATTAATTAGGTCAATATCCATTATCATTTGAGATAATTAAAATGTTAAACGTTAAGTGTTATTCTAGTAGTACTATGTCAGTGGTGGTAAGGGGGCATAATGGTAGCCATTTATGGCATAGGTGTTTGTAAACTGGGACTTAAACTGTGTAGCATTTAACACAAAAAGTAGTCAAATTATCTAAGACTATGTAAATGTCTTGTAAATACCTAAAATTAAAGGTTTTCTTCTCCTTTTAGGATGGATGTATCTTGACTCTAGTACTTCAATGTTTGAACAAGAGTTTATCACTTTCCAGATGCCAAAATGAATAAAAAGTGCATAATGTCTGAAAAAACAGAGATAAAAGAGGGGCAAGGTATCTTGTATATTTCTAAAAATAGACTTCTTTATTGTAATTAGAACTCAGTTTTAAAATTGTTCTTCACTGAAATCATGTGGGTACATTTTAGAAAGGACCCTGGCAAGCCAGAGAGTGATGGAGAAAATGCCATTTGAGAATCAGCTGAAGGAAATAGGGATATTTGTCTAAGGGAAGACTCACAGAAACTTTATTGCTGCCTTTATGTAGAAGGTTTTCACATGGAAAAGGGACTATACTTGCTCTGTTTGCCCTCAAAGGGCAGATTTAGGAACAGAGAGGTCGACTTAGGTTCACTGTAAGGAATGCTCAACAATGAGAGATGTCCAAAACTCAGGAGGGAGTCTACTTGTCCTTCAATGGAGGGCTTCAAGCAGAAAGGCTGGATGACCTCTTGTCAGGGACAATGTGGAGGAGATTCCTATTCAGGTATAGGTTGGAATAGATAGTCACTGAGATCTCTTCCAATTTTGAGTCTGTGTTTGAATTTTAAAAGCCAAGAAGGTCTATCCATAGCAAGATCACATGCAAAATTTAGATATTCAAATATATTAAGACATACATTAAGTAAAATATTACTTACATGCCAAGCCCCACCAGGTGGTCCTTTACCAAGAACCAAGTGAGGAATATAGTGATGCTGTTCTAATTTCCAATGCAAAACTGATGGATAATCATACCCAAAGTCAGCATCTGGATGAAGAAGTGTGTCAAGTAGTATTGCAACTGGATTAGATGATCGGCCTTCAAGACCTTCGGACAAGTACTCTAAATCCTGAATGAATTTTCAAAAAAAGACAGCAGAGTTGAACTGAAAGAGTCACTACTCATTTCCTTTCATGAATTCAAGACAATCCTAGGAAAAACTTAACACTCAATTTATGAAATTATATTAAAAATTATTAAATGTGATACCATTCTGTACAATGGTTCTTCAACTTAGAAATACTCTACTAATAAAATAATGCAAAAATAGAATGTAAATCACATTGCTTCCACATTTTAAAGAAAAAGTACATTTATGCTTAGGAAACAATACCTGATCAATAATGGAGAGATGTCTTGCTTCTTCTAATTTACTATGCAAAATTGGATTTGGATGTACAGCTTCTGAAGATAAATATGGTCTGTATCCTGACAACATGTAAGAAAGGCAAATGCCCGACGGTCCATTTCCTATAAAAAGCAATAGTTTGTCACATTGTACAGAAACAATGGAAGTCTTATTAGAGTTTAAATCCTAGCCCTTTCAAGAGGCTGTTTAAAAATATTTTGTTAAATTAGATTATTTATTGAGTACTAATTTTAATGAAATGAAACACTAGCTACAACTTGGAAATACTTTCAGAATATGAAGAAATGTTTATTTGCCCAGAAATAGGATTTGACCCATGTAGATATAAATAGAACAGATTATTCAGTCAAATAGCCTGAAGATATCATGAAAGTACAAATAAAAGTTCAAAAAAATAAAACATTTCTTCTCACAATAGTTCCATTAACTTGTTCTGTCCCTGCCTTTCTGAAGTTTTCAGCCTAGAGAGATATTTAGGTGCTGGAAATTCAATACATTAGTCATAGTTTACCACACTGAAGATACCCCCGTTATTGCTACTAAAGGACAAAATGGTAAAGAAGTAGTCTTTTAGCCCCAGTGCTTATCTTTCAAATATCCCTAAGCACAGGATATCTAACCAGTTATCTCTGAAAGAACAGACTACACTGTCTATACTCCAACAGTTACACAGTCATCCCACAAATTTTTGTTTTATACCTAACATGAAGTTTTTTTGAGAAGCGTACAATAATACTAGTACTTCCTTTAAAAATCAAGATTTTTTAACTAATACATTATAAATGTCAATCATAATATCTCATCAACAGCTTAATTGTGACTTCACAAATATGCTAAGAAAACTATATTTTAGACTAATACACTGTTCTGAAAATTTCATTTTAGAATTTTATATACCATCTAGTCAAAAGGATCTTGAGTTACCTTTAAACAGATCAGAGGTTTTACAGATGGCTATGCCAGTGGTTTCAAAACATGAACTAGAAATAACTTACCTACTATTACCACAGGCAAAGTCAGTGATGAATCTTCAGGTAAAGAAGTTTCTTCAACTAAAGGCATTGCTTTAAGTTTTCTGCTGAAACTGTCACCAAAATATTGTACTAAGGAATTCAGAATCTGCCCTTCAGTTTCTGGACTGCTATAGTTTCTTTAAGAAGAAAAAAACATAAGTCGCAATTAATACAATCTTCATGCAACCATTTACACTATGAGATACTTTCAGGTTTTTCTGTCATTTATTCTATCACCGTTAAATTAACTAGAATAGGAGCTTACCCTGTGATTTCACTGGTACAGGGAACTCTCTACTGAGATAACTTCTACCAAGGTAGGTCAGCACCTTCTCTACAATTTATCTTAGAGAGTTGCCTAGAGCACTGAGCAGTAAAGTAACTTTCCTGGGGTCATACAAGTATGTCAGAGGCAAGATATTTTTGATTATTCTAAAATTCAGTATATTTTTATAATGTTTTAAAATAATTTAGAAACATACAACTTAAAGATTATGTAATAAAATAACTTATTAACTTTATACAGGCATGCATAAAACCTAGTTGAGTTAAAAATATTTATTATACTCCCTGCTAATTTACTAATGTAGGCAACAAATTGCTGGTGAATATACAACTCAGAGCTAATAATTTCTAACATCTCGTATTTTGGTTTTTAGTAGATGTCACTGTGCTCAGGGAACACCTTCTACAAACAGGGAAGATCTCCTAAACTTTAAATCCTAGATCAACAGGTAAAACAGAAGTAAAAGCAATCTATAGATCAACCAACAAGAATTTATTAAGCATTTATGTGCTAATAAGCACTAAAGATACAAAGATAGAAACAAAAGTCTCTGACTTTTAACAAACTGCTTACACAAGGAGCCTACACAGTATACTGGGAAGACAACATGTACACGTAGAAGTATATACAAAGTAATGTTTGAGGAGGAAGGTACTAGTAGCTGAGGAGAGATAGGAAAAGCTTCATGGAGAACGTGGTGCTTGAATTGTGGAGGAAATTTGGGATTCTAAGAGATGGTGAGGAGATAACCTATGCAAAGACACAGATATGGGAAATGGAGTCTCACATGTGAGAAAAGCAAGAAGGCTAGTTTGGCTTGACTATAAAGTATGTAAAGGAGAATGATGAGGCTGGAAATACACAGACTGGAATTTCTATGTGTGAAAGGTTACACAAAGTCAGCCCTTGGAAAATCACTTGAAACAGCTGTGGAGGATGGGCTGGAGAAATGAAGTAGAAGCAAAGCAAGAGACCACCAGGCAAGAGGTTATGAGAAAGTGAACTAAGGTGGTATACATGTGAGTGAAGATATTAGGACAAAGATGAGAGATGTTACAGAGGTAGAATCAACAGTATCTACCAAATGATTGATTATGTGGAATGAAGGAGAGTGAGAAATCAACAATGGCACTGTCCTAAAGCTAGGTGATGGGAAGCATGGTGATGCCCTCAACAAAAATAGGGAAGTTCAGAAGAAGGGTGTTTTAGGAAGGAAAAAGAGAAGGAAGTTACATTTCAAAACAATTAGGTAATCCCCCAAGGCTTTCCTAGCCCTCTTCTTAATAGTCTCTTCCCAGTATATATCATCCATTGCTACAGTTTCAATGTATCACCTGTATAGAGATGACTTCCAAATCTATATATCCAGGCGTATCTCTCCGCCAGTTACCTGCTGGACATCTCCACTTAAAGGTCCCTCTTGTACCCAGCTTACATATCCAAAGTTGAAACTATATAATCTAGCCACCCAAATCTGACTCTCTTTTAATGTTCTCTTTTTCTGTTGATTATGTCATTATATCGCCTTTTACTATGGCTCAAGATCTCTGGAGTCATTTACTTTTCTTCTCCCCATTCCTCAGCTCTATTCATTAAAGTCCTGTCAACCTCTCTGCAAAAAACTCTTGTATTCCATCCCTGTTCTTTTCTACCCTTTCTCCTTGTAACCTGAACTATCATAACAGCATATAACCAGTACCCTTGTTTTCAGTCCTCACCAGCTCTGATCCATCCTTTATTTAAGTGTTATGATTCTCCTAGAGAATAGGTGTGACCATGTCACTCTCCTACCAAAAAAAAAAAAGCCTTCCTACTGCTTATGGAATAAAATAGCCTGACACTTAGCCTGGCGCTTCAGGCCCTCCACATCCAGATGGCTTCCACACAGTTTTTGTTTATTCACTCTGATTGGGTGTTCCCCAATTTATCTACTCCTTCTTCATCTCCTACATAGAGAAATCCCTCTCCCTCTAAGCCTAGATTCAGTTTCCAGCTCCTCCGTGAAATCTCCTCTAATTTGCCTCAAATGAAATGATCTATCCCCCTCAAATTTTCTTGTAGCACTGGATCTTTCCATTTTCCTTATTCAATTCTACCTTGTTTGTTATCCAAGTATGTTATTCCCCCTACTAGATCATAAGCTTCTTGAGGGGCAGGGACTATGTGTTGCTTTTCCATTCTTATATACCCAGCACTTGACAAAGTGCCTACACAATTAATAAATATTTGTTGAATTAAGTGACTTTCCCACAGCTAAGCTGTGAAGCCAAAAGTAGAAATTAAGTCTAGTGCTCCTTCCACTGTAACAATTACCAGCTCTCCGCCTCCCGCGCTTAGGTCTGAACTTGAGATTTCATCATTGCAAAGAAACCAGTGTGGAAATTATTTCTACCAATACAGAGCTGTAGCACATCTGTAACTCAAAGTCTTAGAGCAGTAGTGGTGTAGTCAGGGAACCCCTGGTAGTTCTTAAAGAACCTTTCAGAGTATCTGTAAGGTCAAAAGTATTTTTTTTTATATTACAAAGACATTTTAATTTCTTAATGTCAAATATCAGTAGATATAATTCACATAAACAAAAAGCTCAGTAATTTTTAAGAGTATAAAGGGAGAACAAGAAGTTTGAGAACTGATGTCTGAGAGAGTTGTCTAGAGTACTGAGAGGTTAAAAGTGTTTTTCGCCCTTGGTCAAACAACCACTATGTTCCAAAGCCAGAATTTAAATCCAGGTCATCCTGACTCCAAGGTCAGCTCTAGCCAAGCCATACAGCTTTAACACTCCCTTCTAAATTTTTCTTATTAACAATTAATTGAATGTTCAACTATAGTAGGCAATATGCTGCAGCACAGAATACTTCTAGGTATAGCTAACATTTTTGGGAAATAGCTTTATACGGTAATACTTTATTATTCCTTATAAAATCAATTGCTACTTTTGTTATTTCTGCATTGTGTAGAGGAAATAAAAATGTTACTTTAGTCTTGTTAACATATAAGAATTTTGTTTCAATGGTAATTTATTGCCTATACCATTTTGTATCTCTATGATTTATTTTAAAATTAATCACTTGCAAACAAATATATTTAGGGAAAGAGAAGGAAACAAGCACTTATAAAGTGTTCTCTATGTATCAGGAATTCTGTGATAAGCACTTCACAAATATTACTCATTTGAGTTTTACAATGCTGGAAAGTGGGTGCTATTAAGATCTCCATTTGCAGTTGAGGAAATTGAGATAGAGATTAAGTGTCTTATATCCAGGGTCAAATAGCTAGTAAGTATCTGAGGTCACATTTGAACTAGGGTCTTCCTGACTCCAGGTCCAATGCTCTATTCACTGTGCCATCTAGCTATCTCCACATTTATATAAAAGCAGTATTAAAATGCCTATATACCTTTACACAGGCTGATCAATTTACTTTTTAAAAAGATCCTTCTACACATGAATAACCTATATCAAACTGCTTGTCTACTCTATAAGGGACAAGGGAGAAAAGAGAATTTGGAACTCAAAATTTTTAAAAATAGATGTTAAAAATTGATTTTACATGTAATTGGGGAAAAATAAAATACTAAATTTTTTTTTGAAGGGGGAAGGCAAAGCAATTGGGGTTAAGTGACTTGCCCAAGGTCACACAGCTAGTAAGTGTCAAGTGTCTGAGGTCGGATTTTAACTCAGGTCCTCCTGAATTCAGGGCTGGTGCTCTATTCACTATACCACCCAGTTGCCCCTAAATAAAAATTTTTTTTAATTTTAATGGTTCTTTATTTTCTACCAGATGTGTAGGAAGTACACTCAGAAAATTTTTTCCTGTTTACATATAACTATCACTAGTGAGAGGAGAAGTGACAAAATTTGAGGTATTTAGTAAATTATTGGATAAATTCATGGATGTTTCATAATATCAAAAAGCCAAAAATGTATTAAAAGGAAAATAGAGTGAATATAAATGAATATCCGACATCTTTCAAGGAATAATTAATTCTGGTTAGAGACCAACAGTACTCAAAACTCTTAGAACGCTCTTAATAACACTGGGAAAAACTAAAGGTGCTGGTCATGAAATATTTAAGATTTTCATCTTCTAAGTGCATAGCAGAACCCAAACATCACCGAGATTAAAATATATCACATCTCTCAAAATGGTAAATGATAAAGAGTTCATAAGGTTGTTTTCTAGTTGAAGCTATTCTTAGATTTGAATTTCTAATAGGATACAAGAGTGAAGTTCTAATATAAAAATATTACCTTTTTCATGAGAATTGTGCATCTGTAAATATAGAGGCTAAGAACACAACTTGTGTTATTAAGCCTAAAGTTATAATTTACTTGATCATGCCAGCAATCTAAAAAGTTCCAAGCATACCCTGGTTACCTGCAAAAATGTTTCTCCCAATGCTGTCAGTGTAAATAAAAATTGTTCAAAATAATTTCCTTTCATTCAAAGGTGAATATACTGAAGTACTGAGAGCAGCTCAAAGTTTTTTAGTTTTCCATTTTTAATTCAAAATTTTGCCTTACCTCATGACAAATTATACCTGGTTATATTAGAACATCATGGAGGACATCTGTTCTGAATTTTAAGTAGAAGCTAGTATTTGTTATTGTTGACTGTTGATCAGTTTTGTGGTCATATATTATAAAACACTGGGATACTATTCAATAAGTGGGATGCTTGCTAAATATACGGACACCTAAAAATCAGACTTTGGTGACAAGAAAATAACGAAATAAACCAAGAATAAAATAGTGCTGCTTGGGTAGTCTTGATTATCCTTTGTAATTACAATCAACAAACAAGAGTTAATTTTTCAACATACAAATGTTCCTAAATATCCTATTACTTTACCAGGTATAAACAGTACATTAGATACAGACAGAAAACAAACCCCTCCCCCCCAGGAAAACAATATACACAATGGCAACAATGTAAATAAAAAGAACAGTAAGATGAAACCTAAAGCTGGTTATAATGACCTATCATGACCAAGCCTGAAACTGGAGAAGGTATCAAAAAATGCTTTCAATTCTTTCACTGTAGAAGTTGGAAACTGGGTGTAGGATCTTGTATATTCCAGTCTGACCCAATGTTGGCTGATTTTGCTGTACTGCCTTTTTCTCCCTTTTCTCTTAATCTTTGTTACAAAGAACGGCTCCCCGAGTGGAAGAAGAGGGGTATATATTTGTAAATGAACGTGATATAAAAAACCAAAGGGCATAAAATACATTCATTTTTAAAACAGAGGATTACTTTCCATTTTGTATCCAAGTTAATGATACTTTATTTAGGCTAAATGGCTACATTTGACTTACAAATATTAAATCAATTCTCCTTCAGTCAATTTTGGGCATTTACAAAGTTTATAATCATGTATCATACCCTAAGAATATTAAGAGAAAACAGGATACATCTTTGTTAAAAGTCAATTTTGGCAGCTAATATAGATGTGCCAGCTTTTGAAAAAGTAATCAAGTTATATTTTGTCACCTGCATTACATTATAATCTTTAGTGAGGCAATCCTCGAGTTTCAATATATATGTATATATCTATAAATAGATATAGATAGATAGATAGATAACTACATGAAAAAAGGATCATTTCAGTAAAATGAAGAATCATAATTCCCCATTTTCAGGACAAGGGGTTTTTCTTCTTTGAAAAATGAAATGTAAATAAGTATCCCCCTCCAAAGTGCCATGTACATCCAAACAAAAATTTTTTTAAATTCTTTAATTGTTAAAAAAAACAAACACCTGACAATTTTTACCCAAGTTTCTGAAACAACTGATCCAACAAAAAAGAAATGCCTTTTTCCAAACTACAGGGACAAAAGTAATTCGTTTATGTTCTCTCCCCTTTCCTCCCCCATTAGTCTAGTGACAATAAAAATAATTTGGGGGGGGGGGGAATCCATGTTGTTCTTTTTCTAATAAGACTGCAGTAAGAGGTCAAGCTATTTTTTGACAGTTTAATTTTCAAATATTTCTAGTTGCTTAGAGAAGAATGTTTATCCTGGAAAACAAACCTGAACGGATGCAAATTTCAAGTTGTGGGGTATGCAGAAATGTTGAAATGACTGCAAAAAGCAAGTTTTGTCTGAAAGCTGTACTGATGTGTTCAGGAAGTTTCAAAGTTTTTGATATGACTTAGATTTAATCTAAGAAGTTGCTTTCTAGGCCTCCCTGGCACAGACCATGCCCTCAAATATACTACTCTGCCTTCACATAATTGCCTGAAGTTATCTGTGGATAGATTTGTTTAATTTCTGAAAATAAGACACTATTTTTATTTGTGACACAAATGGTATTTATGTCTCACTACCTGGATGGCAGAAATCTACAGTTAAAGGACCTGGTTAGCATCTTTAAACCAAGGCCAGTGGTGTAATGGAGAGAACACTGGGTTTACTGTCAGAAGATCTAGATTTGAATCTCTATTTTGCCTGAGAATCACCTTTATTGTGTGACTATGGCCAAGTCATTTAACTTCCCTGGGCCTCAGTTTCCTCATGTGTAAAATGATGGAAAAGGGTGAGAGGCTCCAAGGTCTATGACCCAAAAACCTAAGTTTGGACAATGGGAATAATAATATTTTCACTATCTCCCTCACAGGCTGTGGGTTTGAAAAAAAAAATCACAAAGCATATTCAAGTATAGGCTATAATTATTATTGTTGTTGCTGGAAAATATAGAACTCTACAAAATTCACCAGAAGATAGGTCCTTAATTTAAAGAGAAACTTTGGCTTTACAAAGTTAAAATTATTGCACTTGTAAAGTCAGGTTTCCTTCGCGTTAACTAGCTTTCTTTTTAAGTTGACCATCAAATTTGAAAAGTGTCCTTTAGTCACTTCAGGTAACTGCCCACAGGACTTGAATGGGTGTAAATTACAAGTTGTAAGATAAGCAGAGACATGAAAAGGACTGTATTTGTTAGAACTGGCTCGTTTGAAAATAAAGATCTTCTAGAACAATAAGATATATAAACTCTAAAATTTCCTTCAAAAAATAAATTCCTACGGTTGAAGAGGCTCCCGGAGGGCAGAGCTGAATTTGATTTTTCAAGTTAATTAACCTCTTTTTATTCAGGCGGCTCAGAAAGAGGTTCGGTCCCAAGCCTGAGCCCCTTTCACAGAAGGCAAAGTTGGCTTTCCAATCATTCAAAGCCAGAGCCGCAGAAGAGGGCCGGGAGGGCCCTGCCCCCGCGCCCCTCCCCTCGCCTGTAAAACTTTATCCTCAAACTCCAAGGGCAGGACGACCCCCCTCCGCGGCCTTGCCGGTCCCCGGCCCACCCCCGGCCCCACGCGGAGCCGGGTACCAGAGCTGGCGTCCCGCGGCCCCGCACTGGGCGCCTCGGCTCTCCACCTCCACGGGCTCCGCTCCCGCTTCTCCCACCTCCCTGCCTCGCCCCCACGCTCACCTGAAATGACCGGCCAGGGAGCACCGGCAGCACCACACCGGCATCGGGCGGCTCTAGAGCGGGGACACCGCCGCCGCCGCTCCTCCGCCGGCCCAGTCGCCAGGCTGCCCGCCGCCCTGCACTCAGCGCTCCTCCGCGGCGCTGCCGCAGTTGCCCGCCTTGTGCCGACCAGCTGACTCTCGAACCGCCGCGGCGCCGTCTCCACGGGGGCAGGAGGCGCTTCCGCTCCCGCCGTCGCTGGGGGACTGTGGGGCCAAGACCGAGGCGGTGGCGGGTGAGGTGACCACGGGGGCGGGGATGATCTTGGGGTGTGGGGGGCGGGAGGAGGACGCTGACAAGACGGCGGGGCTGCCGGGGCTCCTCCTCGCAGGTGCGGCGGTGGTGGCACGAGAAGGGGATTGGCGGAGAGGAGACCGGCTGGTGGGGGCGGGGAATGACGAAAGGAGGAGGCCTAGACGGGATAGAGGGCCGAGGAGTCGCTTGTCGGCAGGAGGCCAAGCGTAGGGCTCGGCAGGAGGCGACTTCCGTCCTCCTCACCTCCCGGGCCTGGTACCCGGGGTTGAGAGGAGGCGCGAGCCGCGACGTCTGGGCGCGCGCCGCTGCTGCTGGGATCACACCGCGCTGCTGGGGGCCGCGGGGTAGGGGTGGTCTAGGTTCAGAGAGTGAGGCTGCTGGGGACCGTGAGAGGAGAAGGAGGAGGAGGAGCAATGGGGGGCGGGAGGGGGGCGCTGTAGGTAGGATAGGATCTATATAAGGGAGGGATGGGTAACCAGATGAGAAATGAAAGAAGCTGCTTCCCTGCTACTGAGCGGGAGGTGAGGAAAGCCCCCTTGCTCCGCAGCTCATTGTGGTAGCTTCTCTGATTTTCTCCCATTGGAATCTCCCTTTTGAGGATCTGGTTCTCTAGCGACCTGCCCAGGTGGTGATGGTCCGGATGGATTTCAGAGTGAGCAAGAGGAGCTCGCTTCACTAGTATACACTGTGAGCAGGGGTTCTTAAATAAGTAATTCAACAAGCACCCACGGGAGCCATCCTTCTGCTGTTCCACTAGAATCAGAATCAGGATGAGTAAGAGCCCCTAGATTGGCTTCAGTATATCCGTGTTTCGATCCCCACAGAGTATCCAAAAAGCGCATTCTAAATACATCTCACACTGACTTGTAAAACTTGCCTTGCTCTTCTCTGCCAAAACGGGTCCCCAAATATTTTTGGCCTAAAAATAGGGACAAGTGTGGTCTGGTGGAAAGAGCACAAGTCTGGGTGAGGAAATGGGAGGTGTAGTCTGGCCTTTGCCACCAACCTTGTGTACCTGAGTAAGTAGTTAACTTCTCCCCACTTAAGTCTCCCTTTAAAATGAGAGGGGTGGACTGAATGGCTGCTAAGATCTCTTCCAGCTTTACAAGTCTGTGACTTTCATTTTTCAACTTTTAAAAAGAATTCCACGAATCAACCTTATTTATTAAGTACCAGCTTTCTGTTTTATGGGTTAAAAGAAATCATAAGATGTTTACAATAAATTTTCAATACAAAGTAATCTCACCAAATTTTCACTTTTAGGCTTCTCTTTTATGAAGTCTTGACAGCTTATAATGCTTGTTTTCATTTGTTCCAGAAACATGTTCGATACTCAGGTTTGGTTCCCTTTAAGTAACCAAACTCAGGAACCTTAAGGCCAATTTAAAAGACTGTACATTTTAAAAATCTAGAGCTGTAGGAAAACTTTATTTGTGAGCATTTTGTATATCCTTTTGTTTTATGGTTCTCAAGTAGCATTGTGCAATGGAAAGAGCCCTGAACTGGGAGTTTTGGAACCAGAAATCCTCAGTTCTTGCCATTTGCTATGTAACTTTGGGCAAGTAACAACTTCTCTGTGCTGAATTTTCATCTGTAAAATGAGGGAATTGGATTAAATGATTTCTAAGTTCTCTTCTAGCTCTAATTCTCTAATCTTTAATTTTCACTTTTTAAAAAAATTAAATGATACTATCCCCGAAAAACCAGTGAAATACTTACAAGGTCATATCACAAACTTTTGAACTTACTCAAGTGTGAATTAAAGTCTTTGCACTTGACCATCCAGTAGTAAGGAAAGCAAGTTCATAAAGCTCCAGAGGTTGGGAAGGGCCTCCCCTTTGCTAAATATTTCCCCCAGTAAAGCCTTAATTTCCATGATTGGAAATTAATTCTTTTTTCTTTTTCCTGCTTGATATCCCAGATACTCTTGGGAAGGGGAGAATATTAAGTTTTGATTTTATCTAAATTAAATTATATATTTAGTGCCATACCAATCAACTTACCAAAAAACTACTTTATAGAGCTAGAAAAAATAGTAACAAAATTCATTTGGAAGAACAAAAGGCCCAGAATATCAAGGGAATTAATGAAAAGATATGCTAGGGAAGGTATGCCAGATTTTAATCTGTATAATAAAGCAGCAGTCATCAAAACTACTTGGTACTGGCTGAGGAATAGAGTAGGTGATCAATGGAATAGATGGGCACAAGAGACTCAGCAGACAATGACTATAGTAATCTATTGTTTGATAGACCCAAAGACCCCAGTTTTAGGGATAAGAACTCACTATTTGAAAAAAAAACTGCTGGGAAAACTGGAATATAGTGTGGCAGAAACTGGGCATAGACCATTTAACACCATATAACAAAATGAAGTCTAAATGGGTGCATGATCTAGGTATAAAGGATGATACTGTAAGCAATCTCAGAAAGCAAGGAATAGTTTACCTGTCAGATCTGTGGAGAGGGGAAGAATTTAAGACCAAACAAGAATTAGAGAGCATTATAAACTGCAAAATGGATAATTTTGATTACATTAAATTGAAAATCTTCAGTACAAACAAAGCCAATGTAACCAAGATTAAGAGGGAAGTGGGAAATTGGAAAAGAATTTTTACAACCCGTTTCTTAAAGACCTCACTTAAAAAATACATAGAGAACTGAGTTAAATGCATAAGAGTACAAGTCATTCCCCAATTGATAAATGGTCAAAGGATATGAACAGGCAGTTTTTAGAGGAAGAAATCTATAAGCATATAAAAAAATGCTCTAAATCACCAGTCAGATTGGCTAAGATGACAAAACAAGAAAATGACAAATGCTGGAGAGGATGTGGAAAAATTGGAACACTGATGCATTGCTGGTGGATTTGTGAACTGATCCAACCATTCTGGAGAGCAATCTGGAATTATGCCCAAAGGTCTATAAATAATTTCATACCCTTTGACCCAGCAATACCACTTCTAGGGTTGTATCCCAAAGAGATCATAGAAGTAAGAGGAAGACCCATATGTACAAAAATATTTATAGCAGCTCTTTTTGTGATGGCACAGAATTAGAAGTTAAGGGGGTACCCATCAATTGGGGAATGGCTGAACAAGTTGTGGTATATGAATGTAATGGAATACTATTGTGCTATAAGAAACAAGGAGCAGATGAACTTCATATTTACCTGGAGAGGCTTATACAAACTGATACTGAGTGAGAAGAGTAGAACCAGGAGAAATTTGTACACAATTACAGATACATCTTATGTCTGAAAACCAACTTTGATAGGCTGGACTCTTCTCAGCCATGATGGAGATGTCTACATCCAGAGAAAGAACTAGAAAGAACTGAGTTTGAATCCAGATTGAAGCAAACTACCTGATCTTTGGTTTTGTTTCCTCTTTCCCATTGTTTATTCCATCTGATACAATCCTTTTTTATAACCTGACTAATGACTAATGTGAAAGTATTTGCAGATCCTATACTTAATTGTATGCCATCATTGGGAGGGTGGAAGGGGAGGGAGGGGGAGAAAATTTGAAACTCAAGGAATTGTGGAACTGAATCTTGTTAATTAAAAGTAAACAAACAAATTAATAAAGAAAAAGATTTTTTAAAAGATTCATTTTTGAGTGTCAGCATGGGGTAGGCAAGGGACAGGCATGAAGATGGGAAGACCTGCTTTCAAGTCCTATTTGGCAAATCATTTAACTTCTCAGGGAAGTCTTTAAAACAAAATGTTGCAGAGAAGTAACAGCCACTAGATTTCTAGATTATTCTGAAAAAATTCTCAGTGATTGTCCAAGTCAACTAAGAGTTGGCCCTGGGGAACAACAAGGAGGTCCTAAAATGACTCTCAGTGTAGTAGATAATATTGGCCTTTGATTCAAGTGGACCTGTGTTCAATTTTGGATTTAGACACTAGCTCAGGAATCCTGGGAAAGTCTTTTAGCCTCTGTCCATTGCCTGAAGAGGTTCATCATAAAATGATGGGGATAGGGTTAGGGGTGCTCGAGACCCCAAAATACCAACATGCCGGGTTCTGCTGAATGAATTAGACTCAAGTCTTCTCTCACATAAAGAAAAGCAAAGTTTCACAAAAGTTCACCGTCCTGGGTAGATTCCTAAAGGAGCCTCAATATCTTTAAAGCTTATATTGGAAATCCTATGGTGCTTTCACACCACATGGAGCAAGATAGGGTCTTATATACAGAAAGGTTGTGGGGGGAATCTAGGGGTGTTCTAGAGGAAGAGTTTGGGGAGGGTCTTCAGGAGAAGTTAATGAGGTCAGACTCCAGTAATGAGTTTGGGGAGGGTCTTCTGGAAGAGTTCTGACTCCAGTAAATAAGTGATTAAGGGTAGGAAGTTGCTGGACAAAGAAGGGCTAAAGATTTGGGCTGAGCCACAATGAAAGGCTTATGGCCTTATGCAAATGCCTTATCAAATGGGAAGATTCAATCAGAGTTCAAGGGGGTTCCCAGAGCCTATACCTCAAGGATTCAAGAGAGCTCAAGGGGGTTCCCAGAGCGTGTACCTCATCATCACTTGCATCATTTACCTCCCAGGGTGGCTGTGGTTATACATTGAGATAAAGTAAATATATTCCTTTGAAAACAAAACCCTCTATTAATGTCAGTTATTATTTCTACTCAAAATCATATGACCTTCTGAGATAGCAAGCTCACAATGAGTTCTCTGAAGGAGAACTTTTAGTTCTCCATGCTTTTATTGTCTATGTCACCTATATATAATTGGGGGCTCCCTATTTTTGTTTGAATATACTTAGTACTGCATGATTTACTCTTACTCTCTGTCCTTACTGGTATGCAATAATGAGTGCCATTAAAAATAGCACTTATCAAGGGATACAGTAGTGAAAAGCATCTGTCTTGTTCACTTTCTTTGTGTGTATGTACATGCATGTATATGGAGTAGGCAACAAAAAATGGCAGTTAATAGAATTGGAAAGAACACTGTAACTTCTGCCTTGGGGGAGTTAGCTTATGTCAACCATGACAATTGACACACTCAGCCCAACTCTTGAAGCAAAAGCCAAAAGTGTGGTATAATTACTGCATTAAATTTCTTACATAAAGTTTATACACCCTAACAGAGTACATTTATATTGAGTACAGTTCCTTTGTGTAAACATAGTAAATATAATTGAATTTAATTGTTCATCAAATACAGATTTTAATTAGAAAAACAAGAAAAAAACAATTACAAGTAGACTATTTCCCAACTTCATTTTCCTTAATTTAGGCATCCTAATCTAGTTCCTTAGAGTTATAATTATAAAGTTGAATTTCAAAACAAAATTGCTATTTATTATATCAGGTTCACTTTTTTCTTTCACTTAGAATTCTAACCGTGTGCCCTTCTTATCCAGTTAAGTTAAGCAAAGTAAATGCATATCCCTAAGCAATGTTCATGGAGAAATGTGATAAAATAAAAAAGGTATTGAATGTCAAGTCAGGAATAAACCAGTTTTTGACCTTTATTTAGTTATTTAACTAAAGGGAAGTCATTTAACCTCTCTGACTCATTTTTTCATCTGCAAAATGAAGATAATAATTCTCATGCTACCTACCTTCCAGGTTCATTGTGAGGATATAAGACTTACACAGATTTTCAAACTTAAAAGAACTAGATAAATATCAGCTATTATTTTTTATTTCTAAGTAGGTAACAGGGGATTATGTATTATTTTTAGAAATATAAATTTTATCTAATGCATTGAGAACTGGTATCCAAATATATGAAATAAGAAAATTAAACTTGTAAGGCAGGGGTTCTTGATCTGTATTCCACAAACTTAAAAAAATTTTTTTATCTGTATTTTAATATAATTGGTTTCTTTCATAATTTTTTTGTATTACAAACATTTCATATTTTGTTTGAAAAACATTATTATGAGAAGAAATAGATTGTACTGATGAGTTTCATGAAATGATGAGGTATAGGGTTAGGGGTGCTCGAGACCCCAAAATTACCAACACACCAGGTCCTGCTGAATGATTTTGACCCAAGCCTTCTCTCAGCCAAAGAAAAGCAAAGTTTATTAAAATTTCACCATAATGGGTAAACTCTTAAGGAGCCTCAGTATCTTTGCCACTTGTACTGGACAAGCAGGCCAGAATCATCTAACACAGAGTGAGCCTGTGCTAGATCATTCTCTGGCCTTCCTACTCTCATGGAGGCTAGATGGGGTCTCATACACAGAAAGGTTGTGGGAGGAATCTAGGGGTGGTCTAGGGGAGGAATTTGGGGAGGGTCTTCAGGAGGAGTCAGATGAGGTCATACTCCAATAAATGAGCTATTAAGGGTGGGAAGTTGCTAGAGGCTACCAGGAGACTATGGTGGGGTAGGCCAGTTCAAGGGTTTAACAGTTTTGGGTATAGATATTTTGGGAGGATCAAGGGTTGGGGCTAGCTGGATAATGGAGGGTCATAGCTAGTAACTAAGGTTTGGGCAGAGCCACAATGAAAGGCTTATGGCCTCATGCAAATGCTCTATGTGGGAAGATTCAAGGAGAGCTCAAGGAGGTTCCCAGAGCCTGTACCTCATACAAGGAAGGTTAAGAGCCCCTCTGGGAAAAGGGAAATGATAAAAGATTGCATATGACTGTGAACTGCTGTTATTTATGACTAAACTCATCTTAAAAGGTAGACTTTTATTTTACTTCTCACCCAGCTGCACTACTTTAGGACTTCTCTGACTTCTCTTCCATGTTCCAGGAAGCTCATTATTGGGAAAACCTCATCATCTTGCAAGAGCTCATCAGCCTTGGTACTGAAGAGGTTACCCATTAAGAGGGTTAGGGTTGCTATGGAGACCCCAAAATACCAACAGGCAGGGTCCTGCTGAATGAATTTGACTCAAGTCTTCTCAGCCAAAGAAAAGTAAAATTTATTAAAAGTTAGCTTGCATAAGACACAGAATAAGTGTGTGGTGTGAGATGGGGTCTTATATACAGAAAAGGTTGTGGGAGGAATCTAGGGGTGGTCTAGAGGAAGAGTTTGGGGAGGGTCTTCAGGAGGAGTTAATGAGGTCAATGAGTGATTAAGGGTGGGAGGTAGTTGGAGGCTACAGACAATGGTGGGCTAGGCCAGTTCAAGGGTGTATTGATATTTTGATAGGCTCAAGAGTGGGAAGTAGATGAACTATGGAGGCCTAGGCTAGTAACTAGGCTAGTAGTTAGCAGTCAGTAAGTAGGCTAGAGGTATGGGCCCAGCCACAATGTAAGGCTTATTGCCTCATGCAAATGCCTAATCAAATGAGACAATTTAAGAGTTCAAGAGAGGTTCCCAGAGCCTGTACCTCAAGGACTCAAGGAGAGCTCATCAGTATTCTGCTTATCACTATGCTCTGCCCCTCTGAATGGAGGATGGGACCACAAACTCCAAATTTCCACTAAAGGAGAGAATTCTGCTCCAACATCTCTTGTTTCTCCCTGGGTTGTACTGCTTTGGGGCTTCTCTGACCATGCTTGTATGATTTCCCCAACCAACCTTTCTCTGCTCCCCCACTGCCCCTCCTTTTCAGCTATCTTTTGTGTCTGGTCTTCCCCAATTCTTGTTATCTTGGGGTTAACTAGCTAGATTTCTTTCTTAAAAACCAAGCCTTAACCCAATTAAATCCTTCTCCCGGTTAATTGGCTGATAATAGGTACCAGCCCAGGCACCACCTAATGGCTATTTGGGGGGCCCTCTTAGCACAGAATGAATGCAAATGGTAATTGTTTCTCTTTCTGCCAGTTACCCTGAGGGTCTTCCCCTCTCCTTGTGATTTTTTTTTTTTTTATCACTAAAGGGATTATCACTTGACTCACTTCTTTAAAAGGCCTAATCACTGAATGGGCTTTACCACAGTCAAAGTGAGAACTTGGAAAGACCTTAGCTTAAAAAGGCCAAGGACTTCCCCTGTATCTTGGGCTGTCTTTAGTCATCTTGTTCTATATCTGGCCACTGGACCCAGATGGTTCTGGAGGAGAAAGTGAGGCTGGTGACTTTGTACAGTCCTCCCTCACTCAAATCCAATTTAATTGCAAATCTTGGTATCATCTTCCTGATGTCTTGGTGCTCCTTGAGAACAAAAGACAAACCACACTGTCTTCCTAAATTAGATTGTAAACTCCCTGAGGACAAGAACTTTCTTTTTTTACATTTGTATTCCCAGCATTTAGTATAGTGCTTGGCACATAGTAGCCACCTAATAAATGTTTACTGATTAATAATCGAGATTTCTTTGTGTGTATGGAGAGAGAGAAAGAGAGAGAGAGAGAGATCTGTAGATAATGGTGAAAGAAATTTCAGGCTAGCAGAAGTGTCAGAAACCAGATTGCCTGGGATCAAGAAGTAAGAGGACATGGAAGCAACTGGTGTAGACAACTCCTATGAATGGCAGAAGCTATAGCTATAGATATGCATATATATATATAGCTTAAGCGGGATGGATGGATCAAGTGAAAGCTTTTTTTGTTGTTGTTAAGGGATGAATGAAACCTGGTTATATTAGTAGAAGGCAGAAAAGGAGCCAGAGAATAAGGAGAGTTTAAAGCTGAATGAGTGGGGACATTTTTTTAAATTACTGTTTTAAGTGCATTTCTCTTAGGAAAAAAGAGGAAGTGGTTGAGGAAAACACACAGAAGAGTTAGGAGGGAATGTTGTCATGGGCATTCTTGAGGGGTTGGCTATGAAAAAGAGAAGAACCACCTCTTCCACAGAGACAGGAGCAAAGAGAAAATGATGGATGACCTAGACCAGGGGAATTTTGAGATAAGAAATGAGAAGAGGGAATAGGTTTAGAAGTACTCGGACAAAGGGAAATAGCAGGATAGAAGGCTGTAGTGAAAGAGGAATTTCAGAGTTTTGGCTAAGAAGGTAAAATAGTTATCAATGATAGTGAAAGCAAGGGCAAGACCATCTCACTATGTGAGGAGGTGGAGTGAAAATGTGGGTCATGACTATTAAGGATTGAGAGTCTTGATGACTGAGAATGGGACTGTGGCCAGAATGGAGCAAGACAAAAGATCCCAGAGAGTAAAATTTGGAAGTGGATTTTATTGCTGCGGGACTGCCAGCTGATTTGATACCCAAATCAGACAGTGAGATGGCACCGACAATGTGCAGGTTTTTAAAGAGATTCCAATATTCAGGTTACATAAGCCGAAACTACAATCAGTATTGGTCAGTGTATATTTGAATTTCCTGAGCGCTGGAAGTTTACTCTAGGCTGAGAGACAGGAAACCCAGAATAGGCCGAGAGAGGGAGGATATGGTGGGGGCAGGGGATGGGGATAAGAAATATCTGGCCGGGTGTTTTTACCCTAAGCTGAAATTCCTGCTCCTGCTCACTGATCAGCTGGGGGAGGGAAGGGTGGAATTGTGCTCAACAGCATCAATTTCTATGACTAGTTGCTGAGTCCACTGGCCCACCGAGGATAATTCCCAAGGTTACACAGGCATTAGATATCTGAGCCATGATTCAACCTAAATTATCTCTCTCTAAACCTTACACTCTCTTTACTATACCTACTGCCACCCAATCCCCAATCTCTAAGTACCCAGAAATACTAGCCACAGGCTTGATATCCCAGATGGATATAATCTCCTCAGGATCTTATATGGAATTTAGTCCACTAAAGGTGATGGCATCTAGTGGTTCTAGGACCCCAAATCTCAGGAACTAGATTAGAATACCTAAATTAAGGAAGCTAAAATTGGAAGATAAGGGACTATAGCTAAGTCACATATAACAATTTTTGGTGTATGAGTTCCCTACAGTTCTTAGACACCAGTAGCTGCATATGATTGCTAACTCAAATGAAAATGTCCATCAGAGATAGAGAAATAAGTTCTCAGGAAAAGAAGGAAATGTATCCTACAGAGTTATGCTAAATGATCATCCCTTTAAAAAAAAGTTATTGATTTTTTTGTTTTCAACATTCGTTTCCATAAGATTTTGAGTTCTAAGGTGGAGCCAAGATGGCAGAGTAGAAACAGCATTTCCAATGTGCTCTGCCCCACACAAATTTCAAATAATGTGAAAGAGGGCTCCAAACAACTTCTGGAGCCACAGCACCCACAGAACTACACAGAGAAGCTAACCTCCTGCTGAGGACAGCCCAGCAGCCCTGCAGGGAGTAGCCAGCACAGCGCTCTGAGAGCAGGCAGCACAGAGCGCTGGAAACCAACAGTGCAGAGCTCTGGGAGCTGAGCCCAGGCCCGCAGTTTTAGCCCCAGGGCGGCCAGGCCTTCAGCCGGCTGGAGGGACCCCAGAACACCAGCAATTGTGCTGATTCCAGAATTATCAGCACAGATATGCCTAGGACAAAGTGAGAGGTTAGTGCCCTATGGACTTTGGGACCAGTATTTGGGGAACGCGTGGCTGCCTCCCCTGGGGGCGAAAAGCTGCTGAAGAAATACAGCACAGAAGCACTTTTGCAGTGTCAGTAGTGGCTCTAGCTCCTGGTCTGCGAACTGTAGGGAGATCCAGCAATCAGTCTGGGGGTTAATCATTCTTGCTTTAAACTACCTGGATCTGGACTGTGGTCTGGGGGGGAAGTTTGGGGTGGGTATCCAACTTGCCAGAGTGGGTGGAGGCTTTACAGAGGCCACACAACTGGCGGAAGTTGTGAAGACCCCCATGTGTGGGCGGAAGCTCCCCTGTCTGGTGGCAGAGTCCTACTGTGGCAACAAGCCCAAAAAATCAAGTAATTTAGTGGCAACACACCTAGGCAAACGAAACAAAATAAACAGAAAAGTTCAACATTGGATTCCTATTTTAGGGGCAAAGAGGCTCAAAGCATGGAGGAGGACTGTGAGGTCAGAGCTCCTGCACCAAAAGTCCCAAATGAAAATACAAGCTGGTTACAGGCCATAGAGGACCTTAAGAAGCAGATAAGAGAAGTGGGGGAAAATTTGGGAAGAGAAATGAAAAAGATGCAAGAAAAGTATGAAATGACAGTCAACAGCCTGACTGAGGAAAATAACACCTTAAAAAATAGACTAACTCAAATGGCAAAAGAGGCTCAGAAAGGTAATGAGGAGAAGAATGCCTTAAAAAGCCGAATTTGCCAGATGGAAGAAAGAATCTCAAAAGCTCAATGAGGAGATTCATTCCTTCAGAGTTAGACTGGAGCAAATGGAAGCTAGTGACTTTATGAGAAATCAAGATGCTGTTAAACAGATCCAAACAAATGAAAGAATAGAAGGCAATGTGAAATATCTCATGGGAAAAACCACTGACCTGAAAATAGATCCAGGAGAGATAATTTAAAAATTATTGGACTACCTGAAAGCCATGATCAAAGAAAGAACCTAGAAATCATCCTTAAAGAAATTCTCAAGGAAAATTGCTCTGATGTTTTAGACCCAGTGGGGCAAATAGAGGTTGAAAGAATCCACCGATCTCCTCCTGAAAAAGATACCAGAAAGAAAACTCCTAGGAATATTATAGCCAGGTTCCAGAACTCCCAGATCAAGAAGAAAATACTACAAGCAGCCAGGAAGAAACAATTTCAATATTGTGGAAACACAATCAGAATAGCCTGGCAGCTTCTACACTGAGGGATTGAAGGGCATGGAATATGATATTCCAGAGGGCAAAAGAGCTGGGAATGAACCCAAGGGTCACCTACCCAGCAAAACTGAGTATCTTGTTTCAGGGGAAAATATGGTCATTCAGTGGAATAGAGGACTTTCAAGCATTCTTGAGGAAAAAACCAGAATTGAATAGAAAATTTGACATTCAGACCAAGAAGCAAGAGATGCTTGAGAAGGTAATCAGGGAAAAGAAATCAAAAGGAACTTATCAAAGTTGACGTATTTACATTCCTACATGGAAAAACAATAACTGTGTTTGATGAAACCTTTCTCATTATGAAAATAATTGAAGAAGGGTACATGGCATATGTTCACAGGTATACATGGATAGAGGGCACAGGTTGAATTTGATGGGAAGGGATGATTATTATTATTTTTTTTTTTGAGGGCAATTGGAGTTGGGTGACTTGCCCAGGTTCACGTGGCTGGGTTTTTGTTTGTGTGTTGGGTGTCTGGGGCCGGATCTGAGCTCGGGTCCTTCTGGCTCCGGGGCTGGCTCTCTGCTTGCTGCGCCACCTAGCCGCCCCAAGGAAGGGATGATTCTTAAGGGGTGAAGTCAAGAGGTGAGAGAGAAAAGTGGCAAGAGGAGATGGAGAGAGACAGGGTAGGGTAAACTATCTCATGTAGAAGAGGCAAGGGGAAGTAGTTGCAGGGGAGGGGAAGAATAGGAAGGCAAAAAGGCAAAAGCATATTCTCATTGAAGTTGGCTCAAGGAGAGAATCACATACATATTAAATGGAATATCTTACCCTCACTCACTCTCCTGAGTAGGGGAAAGGAGGATGAGAGTGGGGATGATGGAGGGGAGTGCATTCTGAGGAGAGGGGAGGTTGGAAGTACCCACTATCAAAGAGGGACAGGATCAAAGTAGGGAATGGACCAGGTGGGAGGTGAGATGGGTGGGAGGGAAATATAAGCAGTCTTTTACAATATATCTACTATGGTAATGTTTTGCATAGCTATACTTGTACAACACATACTGAATTGCCTATCTTCTCAGAGGGAGTGGGTGACAAGGGAGGAAGGGAATGGATCTGAAAACTGAAGTTTTAAAACTAAATGTTTCATAAGATGTCCAGGCATTGGGGCTCAGAGATTCACCTTGCCCTAATGGCAAAGTCGAGGGGGTATGGGAGAAGATATGGGAGAGAGCAGATTGGATGAGGGGATATCTAGTGGGACTGCTATTCTGGGGTGGTGGGTAGGGAAAAATGGGAGAAAAATGTAACTCATAATCTGGTGGAAATGAATGGTGTAAACCTGAAGTTAATAAAGCATTTGTTTAATTAAAAAAAAGATTTTGAGTTCTAAATTTTCTCCCCCACCTACCTCTTCACCCTCTCCAAGCCAGCATACAATCTAATATAGGCTCTACGTATACATTCATATTAAACATTTTCACTTAAGTAATTAAACTGAAAAGGAATGGGAAGGGATAAAATGTCTGCCTACCAAGCAAGGTATAATTTATAATGAACAACAACAACAGTAATTGCATTTATCTAGCACTTTAAGGCTGCAAACATTTACTATGTTATTTTTATTCTCACAACAATTCTAGGAAGTAGTTAATATTATTATTCCTATTTTATAGTTTAGGAAATTAAAGCAGATAAATTAAATGACATACTCAGGGTCACTCAACTAGTGTCTGAGGTTGGGTTTGAAATCAGGACTTCCTAAACTCCAATCCAGTGCTCTAGCCACTGTGCTATCTAGCTACCTCAGCAGTACCTAGATGTAGGGGTGGGAAGGAAAGAAGGGAGTATATTTTTTGAGTACTTACTCTGTGGCAGATACAATGCTATATCCTGGGGTAGGAAATATAAGGAAGAGACCCTGACCTCAAGGAATTTACATTCTTTTTTTTTTTTTGGAGGGTAACTGGGGTTAAGTAACTTGCCCAAGGTCACATGGCTAGGTTTTTGTTTGTCTTTTGTTTGTTTTTGTGTGTGTTAAGTGTCTGAGGCCTGATCTGAACTCAGGTTCTTTTAATGGGGAAGACAATATATAAAAGGGAATTGAAAAGGTAGGGGGAGTGTAGGAAGGGACAATGCAGCAGTCCAGGAGAAAGATTCCAAAGGGAGTCCTGCCCTAAATGAAGACTTTGTTCTCAACAGGCTCTAAAGTTCTTTCCAGCTCTAAATCTATGACTCTTAGAGCACTGGTTCTCAGATTATTGTTCTTTGCCCCAAAGAATCACTGAATTTTCAACTTGGCTACACTGCTGGGAGTAGAGAGATAGCATACAACTGAAACTATAGATTCTAAACAATTAAAGACACACTTTTTGAAAATCAGGTGGTATATAGCTAAGCCTAAGAGGCTTAGAACAACTGCCTTAGAACTTCAGGGAAGGAAAAATAGTAATAGAGGGGATGGAAATTCACACACTAAGCAGAATTCAAAAAAGGAAGCATCAATAAAGACCTGACTTCTTTCTTCAATTTTAGAATTAAGCTAAAGGAGAAAAAATAGAAACTAAAAGAAAGATAGTTATTTCACAGTTTGTATTTGTGTTTTGTTTATCTCTCTATATGCGCTTTTATATGACATTAATTAGAATTGTTTATCAGATTTATGAAGCATTATTAAATCAGAAGTACTTTAATTTCCTATGACAGGTGACATTATTCTCTAGATTTATATCTTGAAATTATAATTGGATATTTTTATTGGCTGCCGCCTTGTATCTGGGAAAATAGTACAGGGGAGGGGAGGAATTAAGCTATCTCATTTAACTACACTCCTAATTCAGGGTTATTATGCAAAATCATTTACTTGAACAGGATATCCATCCAGTGTACTACATCTTGGACAAGTAGCCATTTGCTCTCTGCTTGCTGAGTTTCAGTGATGGGAAACTGAAGCAGTCAGGCTCATTTGACTTTTGGCAGCTCTAATTGTTAGGGCGCTGTTTCTTCCTTTGCACCATAATCTTCCTCTCTACAGCTTCTCTACCCATTGTTCTAGTTTTGCCCATTTTATATTTTAGTCCTTTAAATCTTTGAAGATGACCCTTTGAATATCTTTAGTTCTCTCAACCAATGCCTATGATTATACATACACATATATATGTATATACATACATATATCACCATCCTGCTTGGGGGAATTCAATTGGAATTCAATTTGTCAAGGTCTATACTGAAATGTGGTGCAGACACTCCAATTCTCCATGGAGAACTGGCACTCCACATGTGGTCTGACTAGTCATAGTACATGGGGCTATCCTCTTTCTTGTTTGAATATTATGTATTAATGCATCCTAAGTGTGTGTTTGCTTTTTTGTCTGTCTCTGTCACAGTCTTGACCCATGTTAAGTTTGTAGTTCATTAAAACCCCTGTATCTTTTCAAAGACCTGGTAACACATGTTATAAAAGACTTGAGACTTTAGTGGGTATATGATTTAGTTGGGGTAGATAATATTTACAATGATCCATACAGCAAACCCCTACAACTCTTCTCATTGTCTGCAATTCCTGTCCTTGTTTTTCAGTACATCTCCATAGAAGATCTGCCCAATATTCTGTAGGCCTTCCTTTTGTTCTTTTAGAATCTAAGATAGCCAAGTGGCATAGTGGATAGAACACTAGGCATGGAAATAGAAAGACTTGACTTCAATCCAACCTCAGACACTTACTAGCTGTGTGACTTTGGGCAATTCATTTAACCTCTATTTGCCATAGTTTCCTCAACTGTGAGATGGGGATAATAGTAGCACTTATCTCACAGGGATGTTGTGAGGATTAAGCACATTTCTGAGCAATATGTATTTTTCACTGACTTCATTGAGGTTTGTTAGATTGCTTTTTTTCTAGTTTGAATGGCTAGGTCAAGCTCTTTCCCACTGCTTTGGATTTCACTAAGGACTTTTTGAGGCATTCTGGTGCTCAGTGTAATGAGTATATAATGTTCATATAATAACTTTAAAATTAGAAGTTTCATTTCATTTCCAATTTTTTTTTTTGCACTGACCTCAAAAAGAACTTTTAGTTTATAATCCCTGAAACTATGGTTCCTGTCTGACCCAGCCCTAACTGCTTAGCCACTTCCTACTCTACCCTTGAGGTTCTTGCAAACTCTACATAAGGTACTTTACACAGATGACAGGAAGAAATAAGTAATCTTTTTTAAAAAGATCCCATTCTTATTCATACAGGCTATCCTTTATTTTTGTATCTGAGTAAGGATTCCCTCTACACCAGTCCTGGCAAGTGACCAATGAGCCTTTGCTTGAAGATCTGCCGGAACCAAAAGTAATAAGAACATCTTCAGGGACAGTGTAGCTAGTACTTTCCACACTGGACTCTGCCCACCCCACCAGTACAAAATAATTACCTTTTTGTAATGTGTTTTAGCCTTTTCACACGTACTCTATGACCTTTGGGTTATCCTCAATTTCACTTCTTTGGAGTCTATTGTGTCCCATGACTTGAAGCTAAATAATATTCCTGGAAAAATATTGATATTAAAAAGATGGATCTTTGTTTTGGAGAGAAGCCTGGGGTCATGAAATATGTGCAGTTTCCCAAAAGCAATATGATAAGAAAACTTATTTTATTAAATGAATCTTCAAACACTTATATTTGTGTACCCCCTATGTTAGCAGTAACTGTTGATCACAGTAGTATTATGTTGCTATGGACATGGAATTTCCAGGTATGTTTGCTAGATCCATTAGAAAATTTAGAAGTAATGCTATCAACATCAAAACTAAGATCTAATATAGACTTGTTAAAGATAATTTAAACACAACTGACATTAATGAATAAATATAATGCCCTCCAGGAACCTCAATATTCCAGTTTAATTTTAAATTTAATTTAACAAAAGATAAGCATTCCAGGACTCTGTATAGCTTCTAACAACATCTAGTATCCAGTTTAAAAAAAATCAAGAAGAATGAATTGAGATACAATATTTTGCAGAATTTCTTATGACATTAGGATAGCACTATTTGAAGTGGTCAAGAAACTTTTATTTCATAATGGTTATGACTTTATCTATCTACCTACCTATCTTTCAAAATATTATACTGGCTTTTTTTTTTTAGCATCACTATTTCTAATATCCCCCAACTGACGAACCCTCCAATTGGACTACCTTTGTTATCTCTCTTTTCAGAAAAGAACATAAACTTTCTTAAGTTTTCTATTTCTATTGCTAAACTGAACTTATAAATATTAAATAAATTTCCCATAACTCTGTATCTCCAGAACTATCTGATCAGTTCTAAGTATCTTTAAAAGTCAGTTCTTGGGGCAGTTAGGTGGCTCAGTGAGTAGAGCGCCAGCCCTGGAATCAGAAGGACCTGAGATCAGATCCGGCCTCAGACATTTAACACACACAAACAAACAAACAAAAGAAAACCTAGCTGTGTAACCTTGGGCAAGTCACTTAACCCCAATTGCCCTCCAAAAGGCAAAAAAAAAAAAGTCAGTTCTTTTTCTCAATTAATTATGTAGCCTGAGTCAATTGACTTTTGAGTTTCTCCTTGTTGGGACTGTCTTCTTTCTGTTAGCTATATTTCACTTAAAAATAATTCTGATAAATTCTCTTGTTTAATTTTCTGAAGAATAAGAGCAGTGTGGCCTCAGAAAACCCTACCTGTGTCACTGAGCACATCATTTAAGTTTCAGAGAAGTTGGTCATTTGCACTGATAGAGGGAATTTCCTTATTTGAGAGTTCCCTATATTAACAAAACCACAGATCCACTTCCTCTCTCTATCAGATTTTGTGGGGGCAGGAGGAGGAGAGCTGGGGTTCGGTCTTAGCTTTTGTTTATATTTTCAATTATCAAGCATTTTACCTCTCCTACTTCTATCTTCTGTGTGCCACTAAAAAATAAGGAAAAATAACACTTCTATAGAAAATAATCATCCCCTCTCTCATCCCCCTTCCCCCTACTCTTCAGCAGGATGAGATATCCCATTTAGTATGTATATCATTCTCTCCCTGAGCCAGATTCAATTAGAATATGGTTTTGCCTTTTTGCCTTCCTGTTCTTCCCCTCCCCTGCAGCCACTTCCCCTTGCTTCTTCTATATGAGATAGTTTACCCTATCCTGTCTCTCCCCATCTCCTCTTCCCACATTCCTCTCTCACCTCATAACTTCACCCCTTAAGTATCATCCCTTCCCACCAAATTTAACCCGTGCCTTCTATCCATGTATAACTGTAAACATATATACACACATTCACATGTGTATTCATATGCCCATATACCCTTCTTCCAATATTTTCATACTGAGAAAGGTTTCATCAGTCACAGCTATTGTTTTTTCCATGTAGGAATGTAAACAGTTCAACTTTGATAAGTTCCTTTTGATTTCTTTTCCCTGATTACCTTCTCAGGCATCTTTTGCTTCTTGTGTCTGGATGTCAAATTTTCTATTCACTCTGGTTTTTTCCTCAAGAATGCTTGAAAGTCTTCTATTCCACTGAATGACCACATTTTCCCCTGAAACAAAATACTCAGTTTTTCTGGGTAGGTGACCCTTGGCTTCAATCCCAGCTCTTTTGCCCCTCTGGAATATCATATTCTATGCCCTTCGATCCCTCAGTGTAGAAGCTGTCAGGTCCTGTGCTATTCTGATTGTGTTTCCACAATATTGAAATTGTTTCTTCCTGGCTTCTTGTAGTATTTTCTCCTTGAACTGGGAATTCTGGAATCTGGCTATAATATTCCTGGGAATTTTCTTTTTGGGATCTTTTTCAGGAGGTTATCTGTGGATTCTTTCAACCTCTATTTTGCCCTCTGGGTCTAAAACATCAGGGCAATTTTCCTTGAGAATTTCTTGAAGGGTGATTTCTAGGTTCTTTCTTTGATCATGGCTTTCAGGTAGTCCAATAATTTTTAAATTATCTCTCCTGGATCTATTTTCCAGGTCAGTGGTTTTTCCCATGAGATATTTCACATTGTCTTCTATTCTTCCATTTGTTTGTATCTGTTTAACAGCATCTTGATTTCTCGTAAAGTCGTTAACTTCCATTTGCTCCAGTCTAACTCTGAAGGAATGAATCTCCTCAGTGAGCTTTTGAGATTCTTTTTTCCATCTGGCAAATTTGGCTTTTTTTTTTTGGAAGGCAACTGGGGTTAAGTAACTTACCCAAGGTTACACGGCTAGGTTTTTGTTTGTGTGTGCGTTAAGTGTCTGAGGCCAGATCCGAACTCAGGTCCTTCTGACTCCAGGGCTGGTGCTCTACTCACTGCACCCAGCAAATTTGGCTTTTTAAGGCATTCTTCTCCTCATTGCCCTTTTGGGCCTCCTTTGCCATTTGAGTTAGTCTATTTTTTAGGATGTTATTTTCCTCAGACAGTCTGTTGACTCTCATTTCATACTTTTCCTGCATCCTTCTCATTTCTCTTCCCAATTTTCCCTCCACTTCTCTTATCTGCTTCTTAAGGTCCTCTATGGCCTGTAACCTGCTCATATTTTCCTTTGGGGCTTTTGGAGCAGGATTTCTGACTTCATAGTCCTCCTCCTGCTCCCTGCTTTAATCCTCTTTGCCCCCAAAATAGGAGTCTAATGTTGCATTTTTCTGTTTATTTTGTTTCCTTTGCCTAGGTGTGTTGCCACTTAATTATTTGACTTTTGGGCTTGTTGCTACAGTAGAACTCTGCCACCAGACAGGGGGGCTTCCGTCTCGAATGTTGGGGTCTTCACAACTTCCGGTTCTGGCAAGTTGGATACCCACCCCAGACCTCCCCCCAGATCACAATCCATATCCAAGCAGGTTAAAGCAAGAGCGATTAACCTCCAAGACTGGTCACTGGATTTCCCTACAGTTTGCAGGCCAGGAGGTGATGTTGCCACTGAAGCTGCAAAATGGCAAGTGTGCCATGTCTCCTCAGCCGCTTTTTGCCCCCAGGGGAGGAAGCCAACTTGTTCCCCAAATACTGGTCCCAAAGTCCATAGGGCACTAACCTCTCACTTTGTCCTAGGCATATCTGTGCTGATAATTCTGGAATCGCCACAGCTGCTGGTGTTCTAGGGTCCCTCTAGCTGGCTGCTGGCCTGGCCGCCCTGGGGCTAAAACCATGGCTTACTTGGACCTGGGCTCGGCTCTCAGAGGGCTGGGCTGTCGGCTCCCAGAGTGCTGTGCTGGCCCTCCCTGCAGGGCTGCTGGGCTGTCCTCAGCGGGAGATTAGCTTCTCTGTGTTGTTCCGTGGGTGCTGGGGCTCCAGAAGTTGTTCAGAGTCCCCTTTTATATGGTTTGGAAGTGGTCTTGTGGGAGAGCACCTTGGAAATGCTATTTCAACCTCTCTTATTTTTGATAGATACCAAATCTTTTTCATCATTGCTATTTTGTTGAATTGTTTGAGATTTGTAGTGGAAACCTTTTTCTTCCCATTATTTCCCTTGAGATTCTTGACCTTTTCCCTTCAAGATCAATTTCATTATCATTTTAAAATACTTAAAAGTACACCTAACAAATGCTAGTAAGCATGCATATATTTGAAATCTTGCAAATTTAAACAAAAGAACTTTAAACTACAAGGGATTGTGGCAGAAAGAAGATTGCCTATATAGTGGATTTATATCCACTAAGATAGACACCATAGAAAATAACTTCAATGAAGGAAGGAAAATAGCAGTTGAGACACCTAGCTCACAATAGTCAAAACCCAAGTAAGGGGCCAGTAGTGAAACTGCCCTGACCTAAATCCCCCAGTTGAGGCATCAAGCAAAGTCCTAATTCGAGGGGGAAAATTTGACCTCATATGTATCGTTCAGATTTGTTGGGATGAAACTCATGATTAGAATATGATTCTGAATGGGTATACCTTATTCCTAAGAAATGGTCATTAAAAGGAGATATTGTATATTAAAGGAATATCACATATTAAGAAGGTATACTTGAATGAGAAAATACAGGAACAAGGTATGAGATATGGTGAAGAGCATTTGTATGAAAACTGGTGGAGGGAAAAACAGAAGGGATTTTGTCACTTGGAGTATACTATAAACCACTTGGACAGGAAGAACTATGTGAAATTTGGAAATAAACCATAAGTATGGCATAGAGGCATGAGATACCAGTAACCTCAATTATCTATACATCTCCTGGAACTCTCTGTCTGTCAAAAGCAGAGAAGCTAATGACTTCTTGACTTAGTGATTATTTTATCCTTCAAAAGAAGGAGGAATAAACAAAAGGGAATTCTTTTCTAGATCTGATTCTCCATAATAGGGAAGAACTCTTGCTGAACTTGTCTCACATCACCAATTGCCTAACGGATATTTCAAACTGAATGTCCCAGAGATACCTTAAACTCAACATGTATAAAATTGAACTCATTATCTTCTACCCTAAACCTTCCCTTCCTCTAAATTTCCCCATTTCTGTTGAAAGTACCATTATCTCTCCATTGCCTCAGGTTCATAATGTTGGCTACATAAATGGAGAGAAAGGGATAGAAACTTTCCCAGTCTTGTCTAACACTACTCATCTCCACATCCCTAACTCCTATTCCTTAAAATGTCTTTCGTCCAAACTATGCCTTTGAAGACTCTGTCCATGTTTTAAGACCAAATCAAATGCCATCTCTTGCATGATGTTTTCTCTTACTCCCCCAGTCAGAAATTGTCTTTCCTTCCTTTCCTCTTTTATACCACAATAAAATACTTCATATATGCTTTATACTCATAAATGTGTATACATACATATATATTGCATCACTTTAGTATTGTTCATTTGTGTGTGTGTGTGTGTGTGTGTGTGTGTGTGTACATGTGTGATATTCTACCTTTTGGATTATAAAATTTTTGTTTCATTATCTTTGTATCACTTGAAATACCTAACTCCAGTGTTTTGTCTTTAGTACATATCAAAGAAATGGCTATTAAATAGATGAATGAATGTATTGGGGGTTTTTTCCCCTGGGGTGAAAATGAGACTTTTGAAGGGTGGTAAAAATGTAGGGTTTGGAAGAGCCAATGGCAGAGTGAATATAGAGGAATCTCTGGGAGTCAGGAGGATCTTGGTTCAAGTCCTGACTTGGATAATAATTAATAGTAATAATAATAGTAGCAACATTTACAGAACACTTACTGTGTGTTAGGCACTGGGCTAAGCACTTTACAATTATTATCTCATTTGATCCTCATTACAAATCTGGGAAGTAGATGCTATCATGATCCTCATTTTATAGATGATGAAACTAAGACAAAAAGAAATTAAGTGACTTGCCCAGGGTTTGAAGCTGGATTTGAACTCGGGTATTCCTGACTCTATCCCTGTGCATATCACTTAGTCTCATAGTGCCACGACAATTCTCTAAAGCTATAAATTGCAAAGCAATTACAGTTCTATAGTGGTAGAAGGAATTCCCTCCTCCCTGGGAGCTGCTTATGCCTGTGAAATAAAGTCTGCTTAAAAAAGAGAGAGAGAAAGAGAGAGAGAGAGAGAGAGAGAGAGAGAGAGAGAGAGAGAGAGAGAGAGAGAGAGAGAGAGGTAGTATATATGAAGTTTGTAAAATGAAAAAAAATGAGAACATCTGTTCTCATACTGCTTAATATTGTTCTAAGCAAGTGCCAGATTTCTATATTATAAAACAAACAAAAAAAACAGACTTATAGACAGCAGAGTAGGCAAATGATAAATCCAGAAATGATCTTTTCTTTGTAAAACCCTCAAATGTTAATATTATATGTAAATGAGCAAAATCTCCTCTGAAAGAAGTAGTATTGGGGGGGGGGGGAGGTGGAAATGAAGGGGAAAAAGGAATACCTTCCTGGAATTACTTTCCACTCTGAGTTGAGTCAAGCTTAGTGACTCATTGGTAACTGCCTCCAACAAAATCTGTAATTAAGTAGCCATAAATAAGTAAATGAAGAATTGAAATAAAGGGAAGGTTATTGCTAAGGAAACTCTCAAAATTCAGATTTCATAAAATTTCCTCCATGAGTTTTTCTTTTGTAATAGGGAAAACAGTTACTACATATAAAGTTCAAACAAATATTTAGGTTTATATGGCAATCATGCAATTGGAGGGGAAAATTGCATACAGGGTAGCCTGTGTTACCTGGAAGAATCCACAACTGACATATTCCTTTGTTTACACAGCTAAACTTCAGTTTACATCTTTCAAATGAGCACTTGTCAGTCAGATATTTGGAAATTAGAACACATTTTCCCATAGAAAATAGTTATAAGTGGCATTTGGGTCTCCAATATAATTCATTTCATAAAAATATTTATTGGGTACCAACTCTATATAAAGCTTCTTGTAAGGTTCTGGTGATACAAGGATAGAACAAGACAAAATAATCTCTTTCTCAGTGATCTAACATTCTATATTGGGGAGAAGCAGGAGAAGGCATGGGATAATGACATATATGTATGTACATAGAGAATTATAACAAAACTATTCAATGAAGATTTATTAAAAACACATGCTATGTGGGAGACAGTGCTAGGTGCTGGAAATACAAAGAAAAAGATGAAAAAGTACTTTCCCTCTTGCTTGCCTTCTATTGAAGAAGGAGAGAACCTACTAAGGGCTTTGAAATTTTTTATAAATCTTGTATAATCTCATCTTCACAGCAACCCTGTAAGGTAGGTGCTATTATCCTCATTTTATAGTTAAGGAAACTGAGGTAGATCAAAGTTGAGGGACTTTGCCCAGTCAGGGTCAAGCTAATAAATGTTTGAGGCTGGATTTGAACTCAGGTCTTCCTAACTTCAGACCCAGTGGTCTATCCACCAAGCCACCTAGCTGCTTCTGTACATATACAAAGAAAAATAAGTGCAAGGTATATTCAGGGTAAATACAAAGTAATTTCCAGGGGCATAGGGGTATTGGATTTGCATAGTGCAGTGGCAACTGTAGGGATAAGGATAAGCCTTGTGTGGGAGGCAGCATTCAAGTTGTCTTAACCTTGAAGGAAGTTAAGGGCTTTATGAGGCTAAAGAGAGAATTCATTCCAGGTATGGGGAGGGGAGCAGTCTGTGACAAGGCACCAAGATAGGAGATAGAATGTTATGCTTGAGAGATAGCAAAAGTAGGAGAGTTTGGCTGGAATCAAGAGTGGATTTGTATGAAATCCTAGAGGTAATAGGGAGCAACTGAAGTTTACTGAAGAAAGGAGTGACAGGGATAGACCTACGCTTTTAGAATATTAACTTGGCAGGTATGTATGTGGAGGATGGATGGGAGAGATAAGAGACTTGAGACATTGGTCTCCAAGTATGCTACAATCTGGTGAAATAAGGACAATACTTCATCTTCTGAATCTAAGCCTTTTTATTGGTCCTGTGCCAAAAATGCCCTGCTCCCTCACCTCTACCTCCTTGGCTTTCTTCAAGACTCGGACCAAATCTTGTCTTCTGCAGAAAGCCTTTCCAGTTCTCACCTCTTCCCCCCATTGCTAGTGCCTTCCTTCTGAGATTACCTTCCTTTTACTTTGTATATATCTTGTATGTAAAGTTTTTATTTTAATTTTTTCTTTCTCTTTATAATGGCAGCTCCTTGGAAGAAGAGATATTGCTTTTACCTTTCTTTGTATATCCAGTACTTAGCACCATGCCTAGTACATGGTAAGCAGTTGTTGTGCTGTGGTGGAGAGAAGGGAATGGATGTAAGTGATGTAGAATTTACAAGACTTGTTGCAAATTATTGTGAACCTTCATGATAGGAAGAATGGTAAAATAGGTAAAGGAAAGAAGAGGGAAGGGCTGGTGGGGAAAGACAATAACTTCTGTTCTGAACATAGGTTTGAGATGCCTATGGGAAGGGAGAGAGAGAGAGAGAGAGAGAGAGAGAGAGAGAGAGAGAGAGAGAGAGAGAGAAAGAGAGGTTGAATAAATAGATCTAGATATCTAGGAATACTCTTCAAAGAAATGATAGTTAAACTGATGGGATATAGTGAAGTCACCAAGAGAATGTGGAGAATTAAGAGGGTCTAGGATAGAGCCCTGCAGTGCATTTATGCATAGAGAGTGGGACATGAATGATTTCCAACAAAAGAGACTGAGGAATGGTTAGACAGGTAGAAGGAGAACCAGGAGAGACAGTATTCCAGAAACCCAGGGAGAAGAGAGTATTTATGCTGTTTAATGGGACATGTTATTGTTTTTCCCAACTGACTTCAAACATGTTCAGTTCTCCCCAGTCTTTCAAAAAACCTTAATTAAACCCTCTCATCCCTTCATACTCTCTATATAGATCTCTCTCTTCCCCTTATTAGCCAAACTCCTGGTAAAAGCAGTCTACATTGATTGCTTCCATTTCCTCTCCTCTCACTCACTTGGCTTCCTTTTGCCATCTTACTTACCACCTTATCCCTCAAGTGAAACTGCTTACTCAGAGTTTCTAAAGATCTCTTAATTGCTAATTTTTTCCCTTCAGTCCTCATCCTATTTGAACCACCTGGTTCATTTGACACTATTGATCACGTTCTCATCTTGAATATTCTATACTGGTTCTCCACGTACCTGTCTAAGGTATCTAGATATTGAGGAGTGGTTACTCCTTAGTTTCCATTACTCTCTCCATATCTTGCCTCCTAACTGTAGGTCCCTTGTTTCCGTTTAAAATTTTTTTGATATTCTTTACTTATCTATATTCAATCTCATCCCTCGATGACACTTTTCCATTCATTCCCTTCTTTCCTCTCATCTCCAACTACACCCAGTCTCCCCTTTCCCCAGCTCCCTAGCATATGATCCAGCTTCCCACTCCACTGAAAAATTTTGATGTTAAATATCAGTCCTTTTAGCCTCACTACTGCCATTCTATCACCACACTTTCCTCTTCCATTCCAATCCCCAAAGAAATATCCCCACTCTTCATTATGGTTAGTCCCACTGCCTTTAGTCTTGTTTCAATCCTTCCTGGATCATTCAGGATGTTATTACTGTATCTAACCCTTACCACAGGCTTTTTGTTGTTGTCAAGCGTACATTTATTATAATAGTCTCCTTTGTAACTCTTAATTAGCTGGGCATTCAACAGCACTGCTATTGATGTCAGTAATGACATCATGAGAATGCCAGCTGTCAGAGTTGCCTCCTACAGACTGAACTGTTCCAAGGATCTCTTTATTGGCTCCAAGGAGAGTCTCTTGCCAGGGATTTTCACTTGATCTCTCCAGGAATGTTGGTAAGCAAGCTCATCTAGGCTTCCATTTCCATTGTGCTTAATATTTTTCTGCTTCTTTCTGTCTCAGGGAGAGCCTTTCAGGATTTGATGATGACTAAAGCAAAGGGTCCAACCTCAGTGTGTGCCTGTTTGTTCTGAACAGTGAATTTCACTGTGATCCTTAGCTCTTTCTAATCACTATTTGTCATGGTGAAATAATCACCAATTGAAAAAGACTGGTGTTTCTTAGGTCGGTGATTATCTAAGAGACTAGTTTAGGGGGCCAACACAAATGTGATACCAACTTCACCATCACTGCACCTCACTATCATTAGGATCAAACTTGGCATTGGGTAGAACTGATGGCATTGAAGGTATGGATACAGTCTGCACTCCTTTGTGGTAGCCAGTGTCAGATGAATCCAGATTTGAGATAAATTGAATTGTTCCTTCACAACCCATGAGCTAAGAAGCAAGAGTACCATGTGCATTTTCAATCTTATCCTTTTCACTAGGTCCTTCCCTTCCCATCTTCCTACACATATGATAAGGTCTTTGTAGTCCTAAAAAGAAAATGATAGGAAACTTTCTCTTTACCTTTTTAGTCTATCCAGCTAAATATTCCATTTTTTCCTTCCCTTTCTTACTAAACTTCTTGAAAAGGTTGTCTATATGCTAGCATCTCTACTTTACTACTGCTGTCTTTTGAACCTCTTGTAATCTGTCTTCTCTTCCGACCACTCTACTGAAATTGTTCTCTTAAAGGTTAGTAAACAAGATTAAGAGGGAAGTGGAAAATTGGGAAAGAATTTTTACAACCAGTGTCTCTGATAAAGTCCGAATTTCTAAAATATACAGAGAATTGAGTCAAATCTATAAGAATACAAGTCATTCCCCAGTTGATAAATGGTCAAATGATATGAACAGGCAATTTTCAGAGGTATAAATTAAAGATATCTATAAGCATATGAAAAATGCTCTAAATCACTATTGAGTAGAGAAATGCAAATCAAAACAACTCTAAGTTACCACATCTCACCAGTCAGATTGGATAAGATGACAAAACAGGAAAATGATAAATGCTGGAGAGGATGTGGACAAATTGGAACACTAATGTATTGCTGGTGGAGTTGTGAACTGATTCAACAAATCTGGAGAGCAATCAGGAACTATGCCCAAAGGGCTATAAATAATTGCATACCCTTTGACCCAGTAATACCATTTCTAGGGTTGTAACCCAAAGAGATCATAGAAGTGGGAGGAAGACCCATATGTACACAGATATTTATAGCAGCTCTTTTTGTGGTGGCAAAGAATTGGAAATTAAGGGGGTGCCCATCAATTGGGGAATGGCTAAACAAATTGTGGTATAAGAATGTAATGGAATACTATTGTGCTATAAGACATAAGGAGCAGATGGACTTCATATTTACTTGGAGAGACTTATACAAACTGATGCTGAGTGAGGAGAGCAGAACCAGGAGAATTTGTACATAATTATAGACACAAAGTATGAGTGATGAACAACTTTGATAGACTGGACTCTTCTCAGCAATGCAAGGTTATAAGACAACTCCAAAAGACTCATGATGGAAGGAGATGTCTACATTCAGAGAAAGAACTAGAAAGAACAGAGTTTGAATGCAAACTGAAGGAAACTACTTGCTCTCTTTCTTTTTCTTGTTTGGCTTTGTTTCCTCTTTCTCATTGTTCATTCCATCGGTTATAATCCTTTACAATTTGACTAACATGAAAGTATTTGCAGATCCTATACTTGATTGTATGCTGTCATTGGGAAGGGGAGAGGGGAGGGAGGGGGAGAGAAAATTTGAAACTCAAGGAATTGTGGAACTGAATCTTGTAAACTAAAAGTAAACAAATTTAATAAAGACAAAAAAAATTTTGTAAGTGGTTAGTAAGGACGTAATTGCTAAAGAGACTTTTTTTAGTCCCTAACCTTTGTAACTTTTCTAGCAACTTTTGACACCATTGACTCCCCCTCCTATGAAATACTCATGTAGTACAAGATAATATACTTTCTTGGTTCTAGTACTTTTTTGATTGCTCCTTCTGTCTTCTTCATTGGCTCTCCATCTTTATTTCACCTTAATGCTGGTATTTTTTTTCAAGAGTCTGACCCTAGTCCTGTTGTTATTATACTCCTTCCTTTATTCCCACAGTTTAAATGACCACATTCATACATATGACTCCCAAATCTGTAATTCTACTCTTGACCTCCTTAGTTTAACTCATGATTTCATTTTCAGATACTTATTTCATATCACCATCTACAGGTGCCACCAAGAAATCAAGCACAACATTTCCCAAACCAAGTTGATTTTCTTCTGACTTCATTATTTTTGTCAGTAATACCAGCATTTATCTAGTCCCTCATGTTTAGAACCTTGTAATTGTCTCTAATTCTTCACTCAAAGCTACCAAGTCCTATCCATTCTGTCTCTGAAAATATCTCTTATAGCTATTACTACTACTTTAATACATGTCCTTATTACCACATATCTAGACAATTTTAATGAATGAATAAATGAAAAAGCACTTATTAAGTGCTTATTATGTGCAAAATGTTGTACTAAGTGCTGGGAATACAAATAGAAAAGCAGAGATAATACAGCTCTTAAGCCCATAGTCTGATGGGCAAAACTATATGTGTAAGAGATTTTACGCATTAATCAGATGGAACAGGCCTTAGATATAATGGCAAAGAATATTGCATCTTCTTTAATGTCATTACCACAGATACAGTCATATCTGCTTCTGGTATTTAACCATTAGATAGCGTCAAGAACTTTGGTATCAAGAATTCTCTTTTCTGAGTCTTCATTAGCTGTTATGGATGAGGAGGCAAGGGCTTCAAAAGCAGTTTCTAGGTCACATCTTTAGTTGCTACCTGGGATGATGACTTTGGGGCTAGGCTGTGCTGTAAGCAGGACTGGTTGTCTGGGGTTGGGGGGAGATAACCAGTCCTGGGGCTGTCCTGTTTACCTGCCTATTAGTGACAGTTGGTCAGTAGCTATTGGTGGTAATGATGAAGAAGGTGGGTTCCTTCAGTGGCCTCCTAATATTTCTTATCCTCATAATTTTCTCCCTACTTCAAATCAATTTTCTTATTGTTGCTGATTAATCATCTTGGTGCATAGGTCTTATGATGTCACTCCTATGCTCAAAATTTTTCAGTGACTTTCTAATGGCAAATCATTGAAGTTTAAACATCTTGAGAACTCCTTCCACAGTCTGGTGCCCCCTTGCTTTTTCCAGCCTTATATTATTAACCCATCCCCCTCCCTGCCATCATAAACTCTATGCTCTAATTAAAATGCACTCTGTCCCCTAAATATGCCTAGTATTCTCCTATACCCATACCTTTATTTATGATGTTTCTTATGCTTAGAATGTTCTTCCTCTCTCTCTTTGTCAATGTTTCATTTTTGTCTTCATAACCCCAGAGCTTAACATAGTGCCTGGCAAAAGTAGGTTTTTCATAAACGCATTCTGAATGGATGAATGAATGCTAAGAACTGTGGTATATTGAATAGAGTACCTGTTTTGGACTCAGGAACACCTGGGTTTAAATCCCACCTTAGGCATTTACTAGGTATGTCATCCTAGGCAAATCACTTAATATCTCTGCCTCTGTTTCTTGGTGTGTATAACAAGGGGATTACACCTGATGACTTTCTAAAGTCCCTCGCAGCTCTAACTCCATGATCTTAAGGATTCTTACCAAGCCTTTAAAGCCCATCTCAGATCAAACTTCCCTCTCAGTCAATCAACAATCATTTAAGTGCCTGCTATGTGTTGGGGACTATGCTAGGAGGTGGAGGTACAGGTAAAAAGAATAAGATATTCACTACCTACAAGTATGTTGTATTGTAATAGGAAGGGAAAAAAGTGCCTATTATAAGTTTATGCAGGATAGATAATAAATATAAATACATACACATATATAGATATGCTAGTGAAGTACAAGATAGTTTAGGAAAGGGGTGAGGAACCTGCAGCCTTGAGGCTATGCACAACCCTCTAGGTCCTCAAATGAGGCCCTTTGACTGAATCCAAACTTCACAGAACAAATTCCCTTAATAAAAGGATTTGTTTTGTAAAACTTGGACTCAGTCAAAAGGCCAAATCCAAGGACCTAGAAGGCCATATATGGCTAGGCTTCATGTAGAAGGTGATGCTTGAGCTGTGTCTTAGAGGAAGAGAGAATCTATGAAGCAGAGGTGAGGAATGTATACATTCAAGACATAGCTGATAGTCAGTTTAGAGATAGAAGAGAAGGGAACCAAAGAAGAGCTTTAGATCATTATGAGCTGTAGTACTGATGAAACCAGCAAAGTAGACAGAAAAGGAGTGATCAAATAGGCAGGAAGAGAATCCAGAGAAAGTAGCATCATAATTGCCCAGTCAGGAGAGAATACCCAGGAAGAGAAGATGGCCAACAGTACTGCAGTGGACACATCAAGAAAGATGAGGACTAAGAAAAGACCTCTTTCTATGAAACCTTTCCTGATTCTTCCTCTTACTAAGAGCCTCCCTTCTTGGACCTCACAAAGAACTTTGATATGCATGTTTCTAGTGCATTTATATGATAGTGTATATTTTCATTGTTTGTGTATTTAACCCCCTAATAAAATGTAAACTCCATGAGTGTAAAGTCTTATTTGAATTTTGTATCTGCCCCACCTACTAGCATAGGACTCTACATATGGTAAGTGCTTAATAATTTTAAAAATGAATTCATTTCTAATAGGATCTAGTAACTATCTTATTGGCTTTAAGTTATTCTTCCACATCTTTTTGAATATGAATAAAGGAATGACTATGAATAAACAAATTTTTGCTATAAACATTAGCTATTGTTTAGTTGTTTCAGTCACGTCTGACTCTGTGACCCCTTTTTAGGGTCTCATTGGCAGAGACACCAGAGTGGTTTGCCACTTCCTTCTCCCGTTCATTTTACAGATGAAACTGAGGCAAACAGGGTTAAGTGACTTGCCCAGGGTCAAACAGCTACTAAGTGTCTGAGGCCATAGTTGAACTCAGGTCTTCATGACTATAGGCACAATACTCTATCCAGTACACCATCTGGCTACTCCATAAAAACTGGTATATTGAGGTTAATTTATTTCAATTCTCCATGGCTACTAAATTTACCAAAACTGGAATTCAAGAAAAGACTGCTTTCTTTCCCTTAAAAGTAGCATCTTTAGCTTCAGTTTACATACTGACTTGTCAGTTACTTGGTAAGAGTATAGGAGCTGCCAACTTGCTTTTTTTAGAACCAGTAGAACTGCTTTGGCAATATAAGAAGAAGCTATTTCCTGGTGGTATTAATGGAGGTATTTAAACAAACAAATAGAAAGTTCAGTGATAAGAGCACACTGACCTTGACCATCTGAAAATACTTATCAACTCTTCTTAATTGTTGTATTGACTTACATAATATGTATTGCTGCTCTATATAATGATTCAGGTGACATTTCTATCAATTATAGAATAGTATTAATATCATGTATTTTTTTTCATTGTATTATATTAAATAACATATGTTGCTGACAATACCACCCTGGTGCAGACCCTCATCACCTCATACCAAGGCTATTGCTATAGTCCTACCTCAAATCTCCCTTTATTCCAGTTTGTCTTCCACACAGATATCAAGCTGATTTTCCTAAAGTGCAGGTCTGACCATGTCACTCCCAATCCCACCGTAAGTTCTGCTAGCTCCCTGTTACCCTCAGGATAAATATAAAATTTTCTGTTTGACTTTTAAAGTCTTTCATAACCTGACCCCTTCCAGCCTTTCCAGTCTCTTTATACTTTACTCCAGTTCATTTGCCCTGTGACCCAGTGACACTGACTCAGGTTCTAGCCATTTTCACTGGCTGTCCCCCATGTCCGGAATGTTTTCTTTTATCATCTCAACACGTTTTGACTTCCATAGCTACTTTCACGTCCAAGTTAAAATCCCAACTTCAGCAAGAAACCCTTCCCAAACCCCCTTAATCTTACTTCCTTTCCTCTAAGCTTATCTTCAGTTTATCTTGTCTATATCTTGTTTGTACATAGTTGTTGGCCATGTTGTCTCCCCCATTAGACGGTCAACTCTTTGAGAGCAGGGACTGGTCTTTTTTTATCTTCTTTTGGGGATGGGGAGGGGTATTCTTAGTGCTTAGCACAATGTCTGGCTCATAGAAGGCACTTGATAAATGCTTCTTGACTTGCAACAACTAGATGTATTTTTCTGGTTAACTTTTTCCCTTTAAAAATGACCAGAAAAAAGTTTCTCTGTTCATATGGATGCATAGAAAATAAAACCAAAAGATATTGCATTTAAGCCAATTAGTCTTATGTTCAGGTTTAGTAGATGAAGCATAGAAATCAGTGTAACAGGATAAAGAAAGAGAAAAGACAGAATCTAGAACAGTGAAAGACTGAGGACAGGAATATTTTTAATCAAACTTGGAATACAATAACATGTTCTCATCTTTCTTGTGTGTGGGCCAAACAAGATAGGAGTTTGGATGAAACAATTCCCATTACATCTCATCTAGTTTCCAAGGTCTCTTTCCAAGGTCTTTTTTTCTATGTGATAACCAGTCCACAAACAACAGTACCAAAGTATGTTACATAAGGTCAAAAGGATCCACTAGTGTTTTCAGTGGTGAAATGTAAATTAAACGATAATTTGACTAGATGCCCATGATTTTAATGAACTTTTAGGCTAACATTATTCTCATACATGCCATATCTAAGAACTAGTGTTTTAGTGAATAGCATAGCAAAGTAAAGATATATTAATTACATTTGTAGATTATTAAGCCCATAGTCTTCTCTTCTACCTAATTCTTCAACATATACATAAGGTCATCAAAGGTACAAAAAATGTCCTGGCATCCTGATACATTTCTTACTGAGTTGAGGTAGTGGTGGCAAGGAAAGGACATGAGGAAAAATTACTAAAATCTTATACAGAAGATGTACACCAAAATACTGTTATTATATACCTTGTGAATATACAGTCCAGCTATAATAGGAGAGAGGGAATATTCAACCATTACATTTTCTTATTTTTCAAATGAGGAAACTGAAGCAAAAAGGGTTAAGTAACTTGCCTGGGGTCATATAGCTAGTAAGTATCTAAGTCCAGATTTGAACTCAAGAAGATGAGTCTTCCGTAATTCAGGCCTGGTACTCTATCCATTGAACCACCTTAGTTGCCCAAACAGCAAAAAAGCAAGCTGAAATCAGAGAAGTTCTATGGACCAGGTTATACCAGAAAATAGAGTGAAGGAGTTCTTTATCTGGAAGCAAGAGGTCTTTATCAGACCAAGAAAAAGAGCCCTATCATTCTCAAAGAAGTTTCTCTCTCTGTGTGTCTGTCTCTGTATGTTTCTCTGTCTGTCTCTCTGTCTATCTCTGTCAGAAAGTTAAATCAGGGGCATATTAAGGAGCCTAATTACCCTATATATTGCCGCTTCCAAAGTCCTTCTCTGTCCACATGCCTCTCCCAAAGAATTTCTTGACCCACTCATGTTTCTCTCCTAAGCATCCCTGAAACCAACTTTACTCCTTCTGTATGTACATAGCCATTTCAGCATTCTCTCCACTAACCTCTCCACATTTAGAGCTGAATCACATTACAAAATGTCTCAGGTTTCATTGGAAGCCTAGTTATCAATATTAAAGCAGGGAAGGAGTGGGTCTAGCATATATAATATTAAATTAGGGATCAAGAAACCTGGTTTTAGTCTTCTATGATTTCAGTAATTTTCTCTATAATCTCAAGTTAATTACCAAATGCTCTCTTCCTTACCTATTAAAATGTAGTAATGAAGAGTAAAGACTTCACAATGGTATTTGGATTAAATTGATAACATGTCTAGCATTTGAACTTTGCAAAGGAAAGATTCCATTTAACTTTTTTTTTATTCACCTCTGGAAGTTCTTGTGGAGGAGACAATGTGGTGTGGTCATTATAATGCATTGTACTTTGAATATGTAGACTTGGGCTCCAAACTTTCTTTCAGTACATATCAGCTACAATTCTGTGTGACCACAGGCAAAATTCTTAAGATTTTTCCTTTAGGGGCTGCTAGGTGGCTCAGTGAATAGAGCACTGGCCCTGGAGTTAGGAGGACCTGAATTCAAATCTAGACTTAGACACTTAACACTTACTAGCCATCTGACCTTGGGCAAGTCACTGAACCCCAGTTGCCTGTCCTCCCCAATCCAAAAAGCAAAAAAAAAAAATTTTTTTTAAAGATTCATCCTTTATTTTATACTATGCAATAGATATTATAGTGAACTCTGATTATCCCAGGTCCTTTCTGCACCTTGACCTTTAAAGACAGAAGAGAAGAGATCCAAAAGAAAGCCAGGTTCCATAGCCCCAGTTCTTCACATTCCAAGTCACATAAGCCCAACGTTAATACTCTTGTATTATATCACATTACAAAATACAGGTTTGCCTACCCTTTTTGTTCTGGCATTTTCCTGGCCTGAAAGTAGCTGTTACTAGTATATGAAAGATATAGAACAAATAAACTTTACCTTCTAGTTCACGGAAGGCACATTTTCCATGTATTATGGAAGTTAGAGCAAGGTACTGAGGTTGGGAGAAGAAGCAGAAGTATTCAACAGATATTTTTAAGCTCTGACAAGGAGACTAAGGCTGCTAGGTTGAACAGCAGATAGAGAACTAGTCCTGGAGTCAGGAAGGCCTGAGTTCAAATCTACCGCATACACTAGCTTACTAGGGATCCTGGCTAAGGCTTTTAACCTCTCCTGTTTCAGTTTCTTCATCTATACAGCAGAGATTATAACACCTACCTCCCAGGATTATTGTGATGATAAAATGAGACAAAATTTAGAAAGCACTTTTACAAACCTTAAAGCACTATAAAAATGTTAGCTATTATTATTAGAAAAAATATTGCATTTGGAATCAGAAGATCCAAGTTTGAATCCAGGTTTTGGTGCTTATTGTGTAATATTGGACTAGACACTTAGTCTCTGTGAGCTTAAGTTTCTTCATCTGGAAAATGAGAGGGTTGGATTAGAAGATTTTTGAGGTCCTTTTCAGCTCTGAATCTATGATCCCATCTCTCTAAGCCTCATTTTCTTCATCAGTAAAATGGATCTAGTATCATTTAAAGTGTGATACCAAGTGTGATACTAACACTGTAATACCAAAGAATTGGCTACAGGTCAGGCTACAACAAAAATGATAGTTTTTATATAATATAAATAATAGCTGGCATTTATATAACACTTTAAGGTTTGCCCAGTGCTTTACAGATATTCTCTTATTATTATTACCTATTTTATTATTATTAGCAACTCTGGGAGGGTAGATGGTATTATTATGTCCCCATTTTACAGATGAGGAAACTGAGGCATACAGATGTTATAAGTAGCTTACTCTGGGTCACGCAGCTACTAAGTTTCTTAGGCTAGATTTTAATTCAAGTCTGTCCTGACTCCAGACCCAGGGCTTTATCCACTGCACCACCTAGCTGTGTCAACATGATATATAATAATGAAATAGAAATACATGACAATCATTATGATGAATATGTAGGGGATAAATTTTGCCCTAAAACAGAAGAGGATAGCAGAATGGACTACAAAGAATAATCCAACAATATGTTTTTCATAAGAAATACACTCAAAAATAAAGATTCATTTTGAGTTAAAATAAAGCATTAGAGAAGAATGCTTCTATAGAACTAAAAATTTAAAAAAATTGGTTATAGCGATCATGATTTCAGACAGTGCTACAATAAAAACCAACATGATAAAGAGATAGGAAAACCACATTGTACTTAGTGGAATCATAGAAAATGAAGCATTATCAATTATATATGTATATGTATAATTATATGCATACATGTACACTGAATGACATAGCATCTAAATAGTTAAAGGGAAAATTAATTGAATTTTTTCAATTAGAATTTTCAATCAGAAGGAAATAATAAATAATAGAAGAGCTAGTGTACCCTTTTCAGATTTAGAAAAATCTAACAAAGAGATAAATAAGAAATAATTTAAGGACCTGAATAGAACTTTAGAAAAATTAGAGATGACATCTATGGCAATTACTGAATGGGAACAAAAAGGAGTTTTTTAGAAACATATTTCTAAGTTGTGAAAGATATCTTTACAAAAACTTACCATTTACTAAGCATGAATATATTGGAGCCAAATGCAGAAAAACTATTCTAAACATCCTTTACTTACTACAATGCAGCAAAAAATAAATTCAATAAAGTGCTCTTAAGGAATGGATTAAAAATTAACTGGAAGCTAAATAGCTTACTCTTTTGAGGGGGGGTTAACAAGCTTACTTTAATCAATCAAACATATATCATTTACCTAGTTCAGGGGAAAAAGGTCAGCACCCCAAACTTCAAAGCATACAGACAGAACTTACAAGACAGAAACAAATGGATCAAGCAGACAGGCTTCCAAACTGTCCAACCATTCCATCAATACCAAATCACAGTTACCAGAGAGGGAAGCATTAACATCTGGGTTTTCAAAGCCGGGGGACACTCAACGGCTGCTCAGGGTCTCATCTGGTCAAATCACACACTTCTCAAAGTGAGCCCCCTAAATAACTTACTCTTAAAGAACTGGTGTATCAAAGAATAAACCACAGAAAAAATAGAAAGTTTCATTAAAGGAAATGACGACAATGAGACATACCAAAATTTATGGGATGCAACAAAAGCATCATTATTATTATTTTTTAAGCAATTGGGGTTAAGTAACTTGCTCAAGGTTACACGGCTAGTCATTATTTATGTGTGGGTGCTCATTTTCTGAGTCTGGATCAATCCCGGGTCATCCGGGTCAACTCTCTTACTCACTGCGCCACCTAGCCACCCTGACAAAAGCATTCTTTAGGGAACATTTTATACCTCTAAATGCTTTCATCAACAAAAGAGAGAAAGAACAAATTGGTGAATCAGATGTGCAACTAAATGAACTAAGCAACACATCAGATCCCCACAAGTTAATACCAAAGTAGAAATTCTGAAAATCAGACAAGATTAACAAAATTTACAACAAAAAACTCCATTGAATTGATACATTTGAACCCATGTCTCTTGTCTCCAAATCTAGTGCTCTTTTCTAGGGCACCCTTCTGTCTTTAGTTGTGAGACAAACTTTTAGAGTAAGGGAGAGCAAGAAACTATTATACAATGTACAGAAAGTACTGAAATTTGTCAAGATTCAAGAAACGTCTTTGACAACAATACTTTTTTGGAAAATTCTTGTATTTAAGAAAGGAGTCACATTATTATTATTTTTGCTATTATAATAAAATTGTATGTCATCTCCTTTCAGTGTATTTGGAAAATACTTTGCAAAAAAATGAACTTATATAATGCTATGGTAATGAATTGAACAGAGAAGAAGATATGGGTTGAATTATGAGATTTTATGCAGGTAGAAGGTAGGTGAGGTGGTGCAGTGGATAGAATACTGGGCCTGAAGTCAGGAAGATCTGAGTTTAAATCCAGCCTCAGATACTTCCTAGTTGTGTGACCCTGGGCAAGTCACTTGACCCTGTTTGCTTTAGTTTCCTCATCTATAAAATGAACTGGAGAAGGAAATGGCAAACCATTTCTAGTATCTTTGCCAAGAAAACCCCAAATGTGGTCACAAAGAGTCGAACGTGACAAAAACAACTGAACAACAAAAATGTATGTAGAACTTATTTCAGAATGTCAGCTATTCGAGTTTGGTGAACTGTACAATTATATTTTGTAAAATGCAATAAATTATCTAAGATGCAGAAAAAAAAATTGGAAGTATCAGTTTCCTCATTTGTAAAATGAAGAGGTTGCTCTGTATTAAGGGTTCTTTACCTGGGGTCCACAGATAGATTTCAGGGAGTACATAAACTTGGATGGGAAAAAAATTACATCTTTTTGGTTTCATTTGTAATCCTATGAATTATATGGTTACATTTGTAATATTTTAAAAATTTTATTCTTTTAAAGACATTATTCTGATAAGGGGTAAGTAAATTTTACCAGGCTGCCAAAGGTAGCCACCATAACACAAAAGAGGTTAAGAACCCTAGGTTTAGATGATCTCTTAGGTCCTTTTTAGCTGTTAATCTTAGATCCTAAGTCTAACATCATGTGAATACATATTCATCTTTAAAACAGAAACATTTTCCAGTTCTTCTACCAGAAAAAACAATCAATCAACAAGCATTACCAAGTCCCTACTGTGTTCTAGGCATTGTGCCAGGCAATAAGGATATAAATAATTAAACAACTTGGTGACTTCTTCATGTTTATGATCAATCATTTGAGGATATCATTGTGTAATCTGTGAAATGTTTTATGAATTGATACTATAATAAATCTGATATAATTAAAGAATTTGCAATTTTTATGATCACAGGGTTGTTCAGCTGACTAACATAGAAAATAAGTTGGATAAGATGATCTTTTATGGTTCCTTCCAGTTATACAATTCTTTGGTTATAAGTGGCAACTTAGAATGCAATGGAATGATGGGAATGTGAATAACAAATAATTTTTTCCACATTGCTGAATAACTGGAGGACACCATCCTAGGACTGTCTGGTTATATATTTAGTTCCTTTAAAGTTTAAATCATACCTAGCTAGTTCTAGTTAAATCTGACTGTTGAGACTCTTCAGCTAGCTTGCCCACCCATAAGGCACAAAGGTAATTCCACTTTTTTCATCCTGAATAGGCTTTCCTGGTTAATTTGTAGAAATTCCCTTTTGCCATTTCAACTGATCTTTTTACCCACAGGCTATAAGACAAACCCTACAGAAATCTAGGTCCCTGCTAATTCTCTGCCTTAGAGTGGTGGTCTAGACCAATGCCCCCATATGTTGCTACATGGGTCAATGGGGGCAGTGGAGGCCACACCATACTTTAACCCTGGCTACCTCTTCTATACTCTCCTCTGCTGCATTTGGCTCTAGTGTGTGCTGTAGCCATCTTGTACTGGGGGAGACAATTGCTAAATTTTCAATATAAATATTTATACCTTGAATATGACAAATGCTAGGACTTGAATTATCTAGTTTGTTATCTAGATTTTTAAAAGTGATGGAAAAATGTTAATAATGCAGATTAAATTTAGAAGTGGGTCTTGTCTACAGCACGCCATCCCCAGCCTATTGTTAAACAAATATCAGCACATCACTATTTCTGATGTTCCTCTTATCAGCTTACCTTTTACCAGAATTTGTGTTACAATTACCTTACTTTTTTTTTTGAAGCCAAGATTGTAAAAGTTTATTGTTATGCTGTACAGCACAGTGGACAAGGGTTCTTATGGGACCTGCAAACTTATAGAAATCACAGGTATAGTTTTAAGGAGTCAAGACAGTAAATCAGGTGTCAATTATGCTAACTAGGTGAGTAAGGGTGGGATTAGGGAGGAGTCAAGGAGTGGTTAAAGGAACATGTGCTTAAAGGAACATGCACTTTTATATTGACAAAATGTATTAACTTTGCTTACAGCAGGGGTTCTTAATCTTCTTTGTGTGTTTTGGATCTCTTTGACAGTCTGACAAAGTCCGTAGGCCCCTTCTCAGAATAATGTTTTTAAATGCATAAAATAAAATATGTAGGATTAAGAAGGAAATTAGATAAATTAAGATAAAATTATCAAAATATTTTTTTAAAAACCAAGTTCATGGATCCCTCTCCCCACCTTGGTCAAGAATGCATGGCTGGGGTGGGAGTGGGGAGGTATTAGAATACTTTTCTATTCCTCTCCTGAGCATCATATTAAAGAAATACCTAAAAGAAAAGAATTGCCACTATTGGATACTTTGATACTATGCTTTTGTCTCATCAGAAAAACTATTGGATTATTGAAGAGCTTTTTAAGTAACTGGATTTATAATTTAGAAAACATTAACTCTAGTTCTTGTACTACACTAAAGAATTTTGGATAATAGAATTATAGACTGAGTTCAAAGGAATCTGAGGAGTTCTACAGTCAAACCCCAAACCTCTCCTATAGCTAAATAATTCAGTTAAAATCAAGCATTTATTATCATTCCAGTGATAAGTGAGCTCACTACCTCATGAGTCAGCCTGTTCCATTTCTAGACAGACCTAGTAATGAAGTTTTCCTTTTATTAAACTTATGTTGTCCTCCATTCAATTTCTACCAGTTGGTCCTACATCTTCCCTCCGTGGTTAAAAAAAAAAAGGCCTAATTCCTTTTCCTCATGATATCCCTTCAAATATTTGAAGATAGTCTCCCCAACTCTTCTCCAAACTAAACATGTCCATATCCTTCAAATGGTCCCAGCACAGTCTAGTTTCAGGTTCCTTTAACATCTTGGTCAGTCTCTTTGGGAAGCATCCTTACAAACTTTGGCACCCAGAACAGCACACAGCATGTAGTTTGACTAGGGTGGAGTACTGTAGGATGATTATCTCAAGCATTCTGAATACTATGTCTATTCTTGACATTTCATAATGATGGGGCACAGGCTCTGGGAACCATCTTGAACTCTCCTAGAATCTTTACACTACATCAGGCCTTAAATCTTATATTATCCCTAAACCCAAATCTCTGTTACCTCTGGATTGCCTCAGGCTATTTCCCACCCTTGATCCCATCAAAATCCATTCTCTTGGTTCCTAGAGTCCGACCTCTAGTCACCTCAGTCTACTGACCACTCCCATCAAGATCTTCCCTGGACCCATCCCCTAGTCACCCCAGACTATAGGGCCACTCCTAGATCTCTCCCATAGTCTTTCTGTATATAAAATCCATCTTGTCTACATGAAGGTGCTCAGATTCAATCTGGCTCTCATCACAAGGGCTCAGATTCATTTTGACCTGCTTGTCAATACAAGTGTCACAAATGCTCAGGTTCCTTAAGAATCTACCCAATATGGAAGATCTTTAATAAACTTTGTTTTTCTTTGGCTGAAAGAAGGCTTGGGTGGAATTCTTTTGGGCAGGACCCAGATGTTTCTATTTCAGGGTTCTAGCACCCCTAAACTTCAACAATATCATCTGCTTTATTTCTAGAAACCCAGATTCTCACTGTAAATCTATTTAATTTCAAGCAGCAAGAACCCATGACATATTATACATTTCTATTAGTATGTGTATACACACATATTTTTAAAATTAACATGTCTTTTATATGGGAGATCAGTTAAATTTTGGACACATTTATTTCTGTTCATGCCACTACCCAGAATCCTTGGAAGAATCTCCTAACTAGACAGTCCAGTACCCTGGTACCAATACTTGTAAACACATTAGCCATAATACATGGAAAGAAAATTGTACACTCTTTAGGTATATGGAGGCACCTACCATTCCCAGAATCCCACATCAAGACTTACATCTTCATGAACAATCCTAGGGTCCTCCCTTTGTGCTAAGTCACTGTTCACATGGCTAATGATTCAACTGGGGTTCTCTGCAGCTCAGCTAGCAACTCCTTTCACAGGCATCTTCTTGCAGTATCTTTTCATAAATGTCTTCTGAAAGCCTTTGGAAGATGGCAGTTATTCTCTATGGTTAACCTTGGCTCTAGCCTAGGTGAGGTTAAGTGGCTCCTCTTCTGTCTCAGCTGAGGTTATAGCTCTTCCCAGGAGAGATAATGGATTAAGCAACAACACACTAGACCAGGGATTTCTCCTTAACAAACCTCATTCAGGGGGAGGGTCTTACAGAATGTAACTTTGAGAAGTCACACACCCTTCATCTTTTATACTAGGCCTTTTTAAGTTCTCATGTCTCATCCTACCTAGCTAAGGGGAAAATCTTTAGCACAAATTTCTTGAACTGGTGGGGTAACCCAGGAATGATACTAGGAATGTCCTCTGATGGAGGCTACACGTCTCTTATTAGGGTCAGACCCTGCCATCCTATTCTGGTCCTATTTATCCTCCTTAAGCACTTAGGTACAATTATTCAAATCTCTCAAGACTATCTGCTATCTGTACTAGTTGTCAACTCTACCTCAGATTAGGGTCCGTCTTTAGCAGTTCCTAAAGCATGCAGATATTAACTATTATGTTCCTAAACCATCTTAATGAGAAAGAGGAAAAAAGACAGATGACCATCTGAACCAACCAACTCTTACCTGATCAACAATCCCTTCTACAACATCCCCAGCAACTGGTCATCCAGCTTCTTAAATACACACACACACACACACGCGCGCGCACACACACCCACACACACACACACACACACACACACACTCACATACCTCATTATAATGCTTTTCTTTGGGGTGAAATGACTATAAAATAGTTTCCATAGATAAAAACTTATTTCTTGTTACTGAAGTAACAAAAGGGCCTTATAAGAAGGAAACCTTACTTATAGCTTGGATCCCTGAGGAGAGGGGATCAAGGCATCGCTCACTCTGTGTGTGTGTGTTTATCCTGTGTCTATATTTGTTGTCCAGCCTATACTGAGATCAGTCACAGAATTTGAAGGTGGAAAGATCTCAGCAGCCATCTGGTCCAGAAGCAATTCCCAATTCATTATCTTCTTGAAGACCTCCAAAGATGAGGAAGCCACCCCCATTTAAGTCAGCCCATTCCACTTGTGTATAGCTCTTATTTCAGTCATTTTTTCCCCTGACTTTCAGCTTTAATTTCTTTCTTTGCCACTTCCACCCATTGCTACTAACCTAGTTCATCCTTCACAGACCAAACAGAACAAAGCCAATCTCCCTTCCATATGATAGCCTTTGAGATATTTTAGGACTGCTGTATCACCTCAGACTCTTGTCTCCTTCTTTTCTTCATGTTAAATCTCTGCAGTTTCTTCAATCACTCCTTATAATACAAGAGATTTTAAAGCCTTCATAATTATAGTTGTCCTCTTCTGGACCCTCTCAAAATTATCAAAGAACTTAGACTGTGGTGTCTCTAGCAGAGGTTTGATGAGGACAGAATCCTGTGGGACCATAACCTTCCCATTCTGGGGAACTATGCCTCTTTAAATGAAATCTAAGATCACATTTTTCTGGTTGCCAAGTCAAACTGCTGGTTATTATGGAATTTGTAGCCCACGGACGCTTTAACAGATCTTTTATAACTTCAGCAACTGCTGTCTAACCATGCCTCCCTCATTTTGTGCTCATGGAGTTGCAACTATATTTGTCTTCCTTTGGGTGATTCATTTTCTCTTAAAGCAAAGAATGTATCATGAGACTATAATGTATGTATGACTACATAGAAGGAAATGTGTGCATTTTCAGATAGGTGTATATATCTACAGAGAAACAAATAACCTCCACCCCAGTACAGAGAATCATTTAAAACCATCCAAAACAAATGCCAAGATGTCAAGATACTTTGAAATGGAGCTATATAATACAAATTTACCTCTGACTTACATTAAAAAGAATGAATCTATTGATACTCAGTGAGAATCAACCAACCTGACCTTTCATACTCCTCGCTTATCTTCCTTCCTCCTCAAGTTCAAATCCAGTCTTAGATACTTACAAGCTTTGTTACTTGGGCAAGTCACTTAACTTCTTGGGCAAGTAACTTAACTTCTGTTTGCCTCATTTCCTCATTTGTAAAATAGGGATGATAATAGCACCCACCTCTCAGGGTTGTTGTGAGGATCGAATGAGATATTTGTAAAGTACTTGGAACAGTGTCTGGTGCCCAGTATATAAATAAAAATGCTAACTATTATACTATAAATGCTATATAAATATTGTTATAAATGCTAGCTAAAATTATCATTTGCTATAAATATTTATGAATAAGGCCTATATTGAATTGGCTTTGAATTATTTATAATCCCTTTTGCTCTTGGGAACATTTTATTGATGAAGAGTCTGAAGGTGTTTCTTTTATCCTTTTAGTCAGTGTGATTATGCCATAGATATTTTCAGAAATGAAATATTTGGGGCAAAATCCAAGAAGGCAGCTGATTTCTGAGCATAGTTAGATGGTGTGGTAGATAGAGTACCAGGTCTGGAGTCAGGAAAACTCATCTTTGGAAGTTCAAGTCTGGCCTCACACTCTCACTAGCTGTGTTACCCTGGGCAAGTTATTTAACCCTGTTTGGCTCAGTCTCCTCATCTATAAAATGAACTGGAGAAGGAAATGGCAAAACCACTTCAGTATCTTTGCCTAGAAAACCCCAAATGTGGTCATAAAGAGTTGGACCTGACTGAAAACAACTAAACAAAAACAAAAGCTGATTTTTGTCAAATTTGATACTAATAGAAATAAAATTGCCTCAGAAACCAGTATATCCTGTTTTATCTAGTAGTAGCCCTTGGCTGTATAAGTAAACCCCAAATCTGAAGTATTAACAGTACTGTCACTCTTCTGTTTGACATTAAAGAGAACAAAGTAAGTTGTAACCTTTCTCAAATCCCTCAAGGTAGATTAAGCATACTCCTACTACTTTGTAGTGTATTAGTCATGATTAGGCCAAGTAATGATAAGCAGAGGTTGGTTGTGCAGAATTCCTTTAGTGTGAGAGACTTCACTTAATGGATTCCTAAGATGGCCAGGGCAGCTAGGTAGCACAGTGGATAGAATTCTGTTCCCAGAGTCAGGAAGGCTCATCTTCCTGAGTTCAAATCTGTCCTCAGATACTTAACTAGCTATGTGACTCTGGGCAAGTCACTTAACTCTGCATTAGTTTCCTCATTTGTACAATGAGCTGGAGAAGGAAATAGTGAGCCACTCTAGTATCTTTGCCAAGAAAACTCCAAATGGGGTCACACAACTGAAACTGAGTCAGACACAACTGAGATGATTCAACAACAACAATAAGTCATTGCAGTTTTTTCTGCCTGCTTAGTGGTAGGGTAGTGCTACTGTGCTTCTACATGGAGGTGGAAACTGCAACACCTACATTATATTCGAAGCTCCCATTAGTACCTTCCCATTGCCAGATAAGGGTAATGAGTACTAAATTTAGTCACTTTATTACTTTGTCAACATAAAAATGAAAATTACCGTGAGTTAAGTAATTCAATTTGCTTCTTTGTACCTAAATTTCTCATATTAAGAAAAATCTCTGAAAAAGCTTTCCAACAGAGGATTTGACATGAAAAAAGTACACGTTTTATTACATGATCCCCCAAAGTTCCCATGAAAGATTTTGGTCCTCTGCCATATGTTCACATCTGTGGCCTATGAAAGTAAGAAGAACAAGCTGGTTAAATACTAGAAAAGTTGTGACAAGGCCTTTGGCCACCCTGAAGCCATGTGAGACTAATTTTGTGTGTTTATCCCAAAATTAAGTGGAATTTGGAACACAAATATTCATGGCAGAGGGAGGAGGAAGAAAAGGAATTCATGTCCTTTTATCACTGTATATTTTCTAGAACTTAGGCAATTCAATGTGGTATTGGAGTTACAAAAATACTTAACTGTCATTGGCATTTTGACAAAAGAAATTAAATGACAAAGAAGAAACATTCATTATTCAATACACTTCAAGTTAACATGCATTTATTAAAACATACACTATGTATGAGAACTGTGCTATGTCCTATAGAAGGACAAAAATAAGTGTTTGCTGAACCACTTTGCTGCCTCTAAAAATGAGCATGTTCCATGTTTTGGGTTAACCACTTTCCTAACCTCAAATAACATGGTTGAATAATAGCAAATACAAATAAATACAAAAAAGGAAGTACAAATAAAAATAAATTATTTCTGGGGGGCGGAGCCAAGATGGCAGAGTAGAAACAGCTCATCCAAGCCACTCTGCCCCCAGATTCCCCCCAAACGATGTAAAAGGGGACTCTGAACAACTTCTGGAGCCCCAGCACCCACAGAACGACACAGAGAAGCTAAACTCCCGCTGAGGACAGCCCAGCAGCCCTGCAGGAAGGACCAGCGCAGTGGTCTGGGACCTGGCAGCGTGCAGCGCGCAGAGCGCAGGAGCCGAGCCGAGCCGAGCCCAGGTCCGCATGAGCCAAGGTTTTAGCCCCAGGGCGGCAGGGCCAGCAGCCTGCTGGAGGAACCCCAGAACACCAGGAGTTGTGGCGACTCCAGAATTATCAACATAGACATGCCTAGGACAAAATAAGAGGTTAGTGTCCTATGGACTTTGGGACCTGTATTTGGGGAATGCGTCAGCTCCCTCCCCTGGGGGCTAGAAGCTGCTGAGGAGACATGCCACTGTGTAGTTTTCAGAGGCATTTCCGGCTCCCAGCCTACAAATCATGGGGAGATCCAGCGATCAGTCTTGGGGGGTAATCGCTCTTGCTTTAACCTCCTGGATCTGGATTGTGATCTAGGGTGGAAGTTGTGGGTGGGTTTACAGTTTGCCAGAAACGGAAGTTGCCCCCCACACGTTCGGGACGAAAATTCCTCTATCTGGCCTTAAAGCCATAGTGTGGCAACAAGCCCAAAAGTCAAGCAATTAAGTGGCAACATGCCAAGGCAAAGGAAACAGAAAAATGCAACACTAGACTCCTATTTTGGGGGCACAGAGCAGGAAAAGGACTGTGAGGTCAGAAGTCCTGCTCCAAAAGCCCCAGGGGAAAACATGAGCGGGTTGCAGGCCATAGAGGACCTTAAGAAGGACTTTAAAAATCAAATAAGAGAAGTGGAGGAAAAATTGGAAGAGAAATGAGAAGGATGCAGGAAAAGTATGAAATGAGGGTCAACAGCCTGACTGAGGAAAACAACACCTTAAAAAATAGACTAACTCAAATGGCAAAGGAGGCCCAAAAGGCAATGAGGAGAAGAATGCCTTAAAAAGTCGAATTTGCCAGATGGAAAAAAGAATCTCAAAAGTTCACTGAGGAGATTCATTCCTTCAGAGTTAGACTGGAGCAAATGGAAGCTAATGACTTTATGAGAAATCAAGATTCTGTTAAGCAGATCCAAACAAATGAAAGATTAGAAGGCAATGTGAAATATCTCATGGGAAAAAAACACTGACCTGGAAAATAGATCCAGGAGAGACAATTTAAAAATTATTGGATTACCTGAAAGTCATGATCAAAGAAAGAACCTAGAAATCACCCTTCAAGAAATTCTCAAGGAAAATTGCCCTGATGTTTTAGATCCAGAGGGCAAAATAGAGGTTGAAAGAATCCACCGGTCACCTCCTGAAAAAGATCCCAAAAAGAAAACTCCCAGGAATATTATAGCCAGGTTCCAGAATCCCCAGATCAAGGAGAAAATACTTCAAGCAACCAGGAAGAAACAATTTCAATATTGTGGAAACACAATCAGAATAGCCCAGGACCTGGCAGCTTCTACACTGAGGGATCGAAGGGCATGGAATATGATATTCCAGAGGGCAAAAGAACTGGGAATGAACCTACAGGTCACCTACCCAGCAAAACTGAGTATTTTGTTTCAGGGGAAAATATGGTCATTCAGTGGAATAGAGGACTTTCAAGCATTCTTGAGGAAAAAACCAGAGTTGAATAGAAAATTTGACATCCAGACACAAGAAGAAGAGATGCCTGAGAAGGTAATCAGGGAAAAGAAATCAAAAGGAACTTATCAAAGTTGAACTATTTACATTCCTATATGGAAAAGCAATAACTGTGACTGATGATATCTTTCTCACTATGAAAATAATGGAAGAAGGGGGTGTGGTCATATGAATACATATTTGAATGTGTGTGTATATGGTTACAGTTATATATGGATAGAGGGCATAGGTTGAATTTGTTGGGATGGGAGAATACTCAAGGGATGAAATTATGAGGTGAGAGAAGAAAGTGGCAAGAGGAGATGGGGAGAGACAGGGTAGGGTAAACTATCCCATGCAGAAGAAGCAAGGGGAAGTGGTTGCAAAAGAGGGAGAGAATAAGGAAGGCTAAAAAGGCAAAACCACATTCACATTGAATTTGGTTCAGGGAGAAAATGACATACAAATTAAATGGGATATCTCAACCTGCAGCAGGATAGGGGGAAGGGGGATGGGAGGAGGGATGATGGATGGGAGGGCATCCTTGGGGTGAGGGGAGGTTGGAAGTACCCACTATAGAAGAGGGACAGGATTATGTAGGGAATGGACCAGGTGGGGGGTGGGATGAGTGGAAGGGAATTATAAGCCGCCTTCTACAATATATCTACTATGATAATGTTTTGCATAGCTAGACATGTACAACATATACTGAATTACTTATCTCCCAAGAGGGAATGGGTGACAAAGGAGGAAGGAAATGGATCTGAAATTTGAGGTCGTAACATTAAATGTTTCAAATATATATAAATGCTATTATTAATACTCTTTTGCTTGTAATAGGGAGATAAGATGTGCAGGCATTGGGATGCAAAGACTCACCTTCCTCTAATGGAAAAGTCGATGGGGGTATGGGAGAAGGTATGGGAGAGACCAGATTGGAGGAAGCAATATCTTGTGGGATTACTATTCTGGGAGGTTGGGTAGGGGAATAATGGGGGGAAAATGATTGTAACTCAAAATCTGGCGGAAATGAATGATGTAAAACAGAAGTTAATAAAGCATTTGTTTAAAAAAAATAAATTATTTCTGAAATTCTATACATATATGTGTGTACTCACACATATGTACATAAACCCACAAATACACATGCATACATATATACGTATATATACACATGTTTTAGGTTAGAATAAACAGGTAAAATATTTTAATCCTAGAGGGTCAGCAAATAAAAACAGAATGAACAGAAACTTTGAATGGGGAAAGGGCAGTGTTCAGTGTAAAGTATAAAATGTCAGATTATTAAGAAACTAAACTATTGAGAGATATTTAGAGATAAAATAATTTGGAGAACAAAATGACTATCAATAGCTCCTGCTTTGATAGCAATAAATATATACTATAATAATATCAAACAGATACTGAGAAGCAAATATAGCAGGCCAGTTACAGACTCCAAAGTCAGAAGAGTTGGGTTTAAATTATACCTCTCCCAGTATTTCTATGAGCTTGGACAAATTGTTCAACCTCCCTGAACTTCAGTTTTCTCATCTGGGAAATACGGGTGATGGGCTAGATTACTTCTGAAGTCTCTTCCTCTTTTGACTGCCACAGAAGACAATTAAGGGTTTTTGCCCAGTGGTCTATTGTATGATTTGTCTTTTTTGTACTTCTGTGTGAAAAGAATTAAGAATGGTTCACTACCCTTAAAATCTTGAGATCAATTTCTTGGGAGTTTTACTAACTTTTTGTGTAGACCATTTGAATGATAATTCCTATAATACCCCATACTGATATTATATTGCCTATGTGGAAGCCTGCCCATTGCATAAAGTCAGACCTTATGTGCAAATGGTCTGGTGGAAAATGTGCACATTTATTTAAGACAAAGTTCCCTAGTCTGTAGATTGGCACATACTAGTAGAGCTTGAAACTTTAAATGATAGCATTCTTTCATTACAGTTGTTGTGGCTTATTGTTCTCTTGATTCTCTTTTTGTGCCATGTTACTTCATTCGATTCTTCCCATTGACTTGTATCCTAGTGCCTCACACAGTTCCTAATGAATCTTAGCAGTTAATAAATACATTGTGAGAAATTAATATTTCTCTCATATTTAATAACTATTATATTAGGATCATATATTTCCTCCTTTCCCATCTTCCTTCAGAAATCAACCAGCATGGGAAATCTCTCTTAGAGATTTACCGGGGGCCAAGATCTAATCAGACAGTAAAAGAAATCCTAAGTTTGGGCTAATGGTAGATTTCTGCTCATTATGTTTCCTCAAACATGCCTGAGAAAAGATTGATTCTTTCTATTATCAAGAGAGGTGATATGGAAATTGAGGTCTTTTTGACCAAGATTTGAGTGGCCTAAGTCACAGTACCCCAAGACCTTCATTTTAATATAACCTACACCTCCCATTGTGTTAATTAATCTGAGTTGATTTCTGTCCCTCAGGAATACCTACTTTTTGAAGGGTATATAAACTGTGACCCCACCACCATTAGGGTCTTCAGTCTGAGAAAGATGGCCAAATGATTATCTTTTTATTAATAACTTGCTGACCTTATTAATAAAATGATTAAATTACCCAGAAAACTGTCTCTTGAACCTTTTAAATCATCACATTATTAATATTTCTCTGAATTCTTCATATTTGCAGTTTCATTTTGCATAAATAATGCTCTATTAAATTCACATATCACATTTCTTTTAGCCATTCATCCATCATTGGTATTCATTTGGTTTGCAGTTTTTTGCTATCACAAATAATGCTGATATGAATATTTTCATCACTTTCTCTCCATATATTCAGTCAGTTGCTAAATCTTGTCAGCTTTATCTCCACTACATTTATTACATAGCTCTATTCATATATCTACCATCCTAGTTCTTTCCATGACTATTATAAGAACTTCCTATTTAGTCCATCCCACCTTGTTTCACTCCACTCCAATTGATCCTCCACATAGATGCCAAAGTGATTTTCTTTGAAGCACAGATTTGGCTAGTTCACCCTCCTACTCATTGAACTCCAGCAGTTCCCTCTAGGATCAAATTCCTCTTTGACATTTAAAGCTCTTCACAACCTGGCCTCTCCTTACCTTTCTGGTCTCCTGGAGTCTTACTTTCCTTCCTATTTTCTGTGATTCAGCCATATTGGTCTACTCACCACTGCTAAAATATGACATCTTTTGTCTCTGTACCTTTGCATTGACTGTCCATCATACTTAGAATACTTTCCTTCTACACTTTTGTCTTCCAGAGTTTCTAATTTCTTTCAAGATTTAGCTCAAATGCCACCTTTGTCAGGAGACTTTTACTCATCCCTCCAGTTTCTTGTGCCTTCTCCTCCATGATTACCTTGTGTCTGATTTGCTGATGACTTGTATAACCAATATATGTATATATTATCTTTTCCATTAGAGTGTAATCTCCTTCAGGACCAGGAGGACATTGTATACAATTACAGATACATCATATCTGTGATGACTAACTTTGATAAACTGGGCTCCTCTTAGCAATGCAAGGCCATAAAACAACTCCAAAAGACTCATGATGGAAAGGGCTGTCCACACCCAGAAAAAGATTTATGGAGTCTGAATGCAGATTGTAGCAAACTACATGCTCTCTCTCTCTTTCTTTTTTTTGTTTTATTCTTTCTTTCTCATTGTTCATTCTACTGGTTATAATCCTTCTTTACAACTTGACTAATGTTTAATGTGAAGGTATTTGTAGAACTTATATCAGATTGCATGCTGTCATGGGGCAGAGGGGGAAGGAAAGAGAAAGGGAGAAAATTTGGAACTTGAAAGCTTGTGGAACTGAATGTTGTAAACTAAAAGTTAATTAATTAATTAATTAATTTTTAAAAAGAATGTAAGCTCCTTGAGGGCAGGGACTGTTTTGCATTTTTTCTTTGATCTTGAGCACTTAAGGAAGAGCCTGGCACAGAGCAGGTGCTTAAAAAGTGGTGGTTGAGCGATATACAAAATCTTCTTGTGATATGCATACATATATGTACACACACATATATACATTTATACACAGACACTCAACATTGTTGCCTTAGTGATCTAAGATACACTCATAGACAAATCATCAGGAGAAGAGTAAGTAAGACATTGATTATAAAAGGATAAGTTTCCATTTAACCACAGACACAGTAAAGAGAGAAAGAATAATATTTAGTATTGCAAACTCTTGTGTGTAGTTCAGTGAGCTAAAAGATCTCAGACTTTATTTCAATTTTAATTGTATATACTTGAAAACATTCAAAACGTCAACAAAGCAACTGCAACTTTTTTCTTTCTTTCTTTTTTTTGCACTTACAAACTAGTATTCAGTTAATGGACCAACAATTATTTCATAAGTTGAATCAAAGGCAATTGAAAATGATAAGGAACTACATCCCCATATACAATTAATTTGTGCTATGCACCCAAGCCTGCTTTAAATGTGCATGCCAATTTACTGCCCCTATACTGTGCCAGGCAAGGTTAGAGGCTACTGAAAACATCACTGAAAGAAGGGCTATCTAAAGACACATTTGGTTGTGTGTTAACTATATAAAAAAAGATATCATGCAGTTTAAAAACAAAATTTACACAGCCTTATATTTCGATTTTTTTTTCTCTAAAAGGAATAAGTTGTATGCAGAGGGGCTAAATGCCTTAAAGATGAGAAAAAAAAACCCAACTGTTCTAGAACTAAATTATTCATCATCATCATCTTCCTCCTCCTCGTGTTCATGCCCCTTCTCATCTTCATTTTCCTCATCTTCTTCTTCTTCCTTTTTCTTGTTATTCTTAGCTTTAACAACTCCTCCCTTTTCACCTAAATCAGGTTTTCCTTTTTTGCCCAGTATGTAGCAATACCCTTTCCATATTTTTCCTGCTGTATCGCTGCCTTTTTTTCATAAGGGTTCCTTGTTATCTGCAATAGGATTATTCCACATTTCTCTCAATGTTTTCTTTAGCCACATCTCCAACAGAAAGACCAGAATGCTTTTCTTTGCTATTTGGACAATACTCAGAACCTCTGGGCAGGTTTGAACAAAGAAGGACTATGAAGACATTTGCCCTCTCAGCTTCTCAGGATTACTTTTGCCCATTGTTGATTACTTTCCACCAGCACCACACAGAGTAGTCAAGTATCGTCTGGCTCTTACTTGCCCTGGCACTGTCTCTATGGAGTTCAATGAACTGCAATGGCTGAAAGTGCCAGCCAGACACCAAGATCTGAAAGACTTTTAAAGAAACAGAAGACCAACACCACCACCCTCTTCACCTCCCCTTCCCTCCCATGAATGATTTGACATATTTTTTTCCTTGATTCATGTGTATTTCAAAGAAAATCGAATTTGGTTTCCTTTTTATAATTGTTATTTTGTAGGAGGCTGTATATCCCTGTATGAACTTTTAATAATGTCTGCAGACAGAAAAGTCTTTTTTTTGTTTTAATTTTTTTTTTGGAGGGGGACAGTAGGGCAATTGGGGTTAAGTGACTTGCCCAAGATCACAAGACTAGTTTTTGTGTTAAGTGTCTGAGGCCAGATTTGAACTCAGGTCCTCCTGACTCCAAGGCCAGTGCTCTATTCACTGTGCCACCTAGCCACCCCAGAAAAGTCTTTTTCTATAGTTTACTGCTAAAACATGTATAGGTGAAACATTTGACAAAATCACAGAATAATGGAGATAGAGGGTATTTGGAAATCATTTAGTTTAACCCACTCATTTTATAACTGAAGAAATGAGACCCAGAGTGAGCAACTTGAAAAAGTCTGTATTAAGAAAATGTGTCACTCATCAAATTTAACTATCTAAACTAGGAGACTTATATTCTGAGATCCTAAGGTAAGTTTTATTGGACTTCTTTGTGAAATCAATTCATGTTATCCAACTTCAACTGGGCTTTCATTGCAGCAAAGCAAATCTTTTACTCCTCTTTAATTGATTTATTAGGGGCCATCTAGGTGGCTCAAAGGTCAAGTGCTGGGCCTGGATTCAGGAAGACTGATCTTCCTGAATTCAAATCAGGCCTCAGACACTCACTATCTGTGTCACCCCAGGCAAATCAGGAAAATATGAGCTCAAATCTAGCCTCAGGTGTGACCTATGTGACCCCAGGCAAGTCACTTTAACTCTGTTTGCCTCAATCTTCTCATCTGAAAATGAGCCGGAGAAGGAAATGGCAAACCATTCCAAAATCTTTGCCATGAAAACCCCAAATGGGGTCACAAAGAGTTGGACACAACTGAAAATAACTAACCAACAAACAACGAAAAATTGACTCATTATCTCACTCCCCACAGAAGCTATTCTAACCTTCTTTCCTCCTCATGTCTCCCACGGACCTCTTCATCTAAGGACCCTGCCTCTAACTTTACTAAGAAAATTAAGGTATTGGGAACTTCCTCTTTTCTCCTCTTTGTCTAAAACCCTCCAACAACAATCATTCCCCACTCTTTTCCTTTTTTTCCATTCTCCATATAATTGCCCAAGTGATTTTACTTAAGCCCAGATATGATCATGTCTTTCCCACCTCCTCAATACAGCCCAGTGACTGACTCTCTGTTACCTCTAAGAAAAAAGTATAAATTCTTCTGTTCACAATTTGACTCCAGTCTATTTTTCTAGCCCCACTGTACATTACTTCTCTTCTGTACCCTATGATCCAATCAAACTTGCCTTCTCTCTGTTCCTCACACATGATACTTCAATCCTGTCTCTCCATCTGTCTCCATTCCTAGAATGTGCTCCCTTGTCATAAAATCCTTCTATTGCTACAAGAAACAATTCAAACACTTCCTTCTACATGAATCCTTTCCTGATCCCCCACATTCGCTAGTTCCATCCATCTCAAACTTTCTTATATTTAACTAGTTCATGTTTATTTGTATTTATTTTCTTTATGTTTATTCTGTATAAACCTACACATGTCCTTGTAATTATATAAGGTCTTTGATAGAAAAATTTATTTAATATTTTTGTACTTTGTATCCCAATGTCTGGCACAATGCCTAGAATTCTGCAAGTGGTTAAAAAATGCTTGCTGATTGATATTAGGATTTGGACAATCTAAGGATTCTTTCTGTTTAGTTCTCTTTTCCTCCCCTCCAGTCTGACTATAGTTTAGTAGGGAATTGTCATTAGCAAGAATAGAAAGCAAACAAATATATAACTCTAGTTTAAAAGATCCCCAAAGCTTTTGAGCTTATATATAGGAATCAGGCCAACCACTCCTTTTAGAAATAAGTTTATCTAAGGTAACTTTTTTTTTTTCTACTGGAAAATCAAGTTTCTCTTATCTGAGTGTTAGAGCAGCCTTGAAATCAATTAAATAGCTTGAAGAGGCCATGTTGTTTTACCCTTTAAAAAGTGAGCTTTAAGTAAAACAAATCTGTTTCTGAAAATAAGCAGAGTCCCCAGCTGGAAAAACACTTAAAAGGCAAGGAAGAGGTCAAGAGCCTGAGTTATCTCTAGCCCGTCAAAAAAAGAGAATTATGTAAGGCAGATGTCAAGATTTCTAGCTATATCAGGTGAGAAGAAAAATGATACACATGAAAACTTTTGATAAAACTTTTGATAAAGATATTTGTAGAGCTCTGACAAAAAATTCGAGCAAAGGGAAATGGCTCTCAGGACCCTGCCTGCGCCTAAGAGCAGCAGTCCTGATTTTGTTTGTTTGGTAAGTTGTATTGCAGGAGCTGGATTGTTGGTCCCTAGTGACTTGGATCACCTCAGGGACTCCAAAGTGTTGCTCCCTTTCCCCTAACTGTGACCAGAGAATGCAGAACCAGAGCTGAGAGCTCTGCAACATTCTCCTCCCCACCAAATCAAGAGCTAACTAGGGATTCATTGGGCATGGGGTGATTTGAGGGCAAGGTCGATGACATCTAATAATAACAATAACATTTATATAGCATTGTAGGGTTTGCAAAGTGCTTTACATATATGAGCTCATTTGATTTGATTTTAATGCCATGATGTCTCCAGGCATTAACCCTCTTTCTTCTCTTACCCCTGAATTTGTTATAGCAGATGGATAGGAACTCTGGCAGGAAAGGAGAGGGTGGAAAATAGTGAGAAGCCATATTATATTACATCTAGAGGAGGGCAGAGGGTGTGATTCAGATATCAAAGAACTGCATGTGACTCTTTTGCATTCTAAGAGCAGGTGGCTCTTTGACCTCTGGCTAGGTTATCTCTGTCCCCAAGCCCCATCTACCTCAATTCACTGGGTTTAACACCTCATACCATTGTCCTCTTAGTGGAATATATTAGTAGATATGGTAATATATTAGTAGAAACAAGATTAGATAAACAGTGTCAACTAAAGGTAAACCGTCTTGAACACTCTATCTCTTTCTCTATCTCTGTCTCTCTTCTCCTCCCCTCCCCTCCCCTCCCCTGTCCTCTTTTCCTCTTCTACTTTTCTCTCTCTGTCTCTCAATATTGAGATTAGAAGCAGTGCTTTTACATGAAAATTAGAAATCTTACTAGTGTTCTTGGAGTAAAACTCAAACAGTTGTGACATCTGGCCAAAATGGCTAGATGCCCTTGCTCCATACCTGCCATGGCTTCCCTTTTTTTTTTTTTTTGCTTTTTGGAGGGCAATTGGGGTTAAGTGACTTGTCCAAGGTCACACAGCTAGCTTTTGTGTTAAGTGTCTGAGGTCAGATTTGAACTCAGGTCCTCCTGACTCTAGGGCCAGAGTCAGGCGCCACCTAGCCGCTTCAATGGCTTCTCTTTTTTTCTAGTTTCATATGCCAGGGGTGGTTAGCTAGACATCCCTCAGGATTAAGTTGTTAAAGTGATTTGAGTAGTGGCATAGCCACACCTCATTGTGAAGTTCACTGGGCACATGTACCGCCAAGCCAAAGCAGCCACAGCTGTGTCCATGGTGGTTTGACATAGCCCTACCCTCTGCTTATCCCACTGCCCTCTAGTGGGTTATTGCCATTGCATCTGTTCAGTTTCCTCTGGCTATTTAACTCATTTATTACCCCTGCTTTTTCATTCCTTGTTTGTCCCATTGGTGAGGACAAAGAGCTAAACTAACCTGGGATGAGCTAGGGAAAGATCATCAGAGAATGAGGGTAAGATAGCACAGTTGGATTTCATGGTGGGCTTTCAGTAAAGAGGATTTGGAAATAGATGGTCCTGGTCTTAGTTGCTGTTAACCACCCTGCAAAATGCAGGCAGAAGGGGATTAACCATCATGTGGCTTGAAATCACAGTAATTATAAACAAAATTAGACATCCCTTCCCTCAGTGTTCCATGCTTAGTGTTTTTCAGTTTTAAAAGAAAATACTACCTCTGTTTCCTTATAACTTACAATCCAAAAGAGACACCTTGGCCATTTTATGATATGCACTAGAGCTGAGCTATATTAATGGCTGAACATTGGATTCAGGGTTGGATGGACTTAGATTTGAATCACCAAGAAGATCACTTGACCTTCCTAGACCTTCCTTACCTTTTCTGTAAAAATGAAGAGATGTGATAAGGCCCTTCCAATTCTAAATCTTATGAAAATCACTTTTTAAAAAAAAGCTTTCACTTTACATCTAATTTTCTTTTTCACAATTGTTACAGATGCCTAAGAGAGGGGGAAGTAGGAGCAAGACAGGATAGCCTTTTTAGTCATTTATTAATGTTCGTTTTTGCTTTACTTGTCTGAGATTCAGTTTGCTGCTATTCATTCCTTATTTCCCATGAATCCTAAAACAAATTAGCCTTTAGTGTCCTTCTCCATGACTCTTCTTCATATAATGGGTAGTAACTGCTGACATTTACATTGAATGAGTTTGCTGAGATTTGTATTTATTTTTGTTCCTTTGGTAGATGGATGTGCGTTCAAGGTCAGAATTTAGATTTTTATCTTATTTACAACTGCTGCCTTATCCTTGGCACCTAAACCTTGTACCTGAAGCACTCATATTTCCTTTTGCCGGTACATAGATTTTTAACAAAGTGTGTTTGCTATATATGCCTGATCATGTGATTTCCTTATCTTTCCTTGATCAAAAAGTCACATGTTACTAATACCGATTTGGATTTGTTTTGCTTCTCTTGCCCTTAGTTACAGTGTAATCAAAGAACCATAGAACCTCACAGATGGAAGAGACCTCAGAGACCACCTCCTACACTATACATAAGCAAGAATGCTTATAGTATATATAATTATTATATATTATATTATATTATATATAATTATTATATTATACTATATATAGTATATATAGTATACTATTATATTATATATAGTATATTATGTATATTATACATAATATACTATATCCCCATAAAATGTTTGTCTTAAGCCTTCATATGAAGACCTTCAATGATGGAGGGTGGGAGTGGGGTCAGAACTTCTTAGGGAAGCCTGTTCCACATTCGGAGAGTTCTAATTATAACGAAATTTTTCTTTTTATCAAGCTGAAATCTGCTTTTCTGGAATGTCTACTCGTTGTTCCTAGTTTTGTCCTTGGGGGCAGGTAAAACAAGATTAATCTTTTTTTTTCCAAATGATTACCTTCAAAATACTTGAAAATTACTCTAGTTTCCCTTGAACTTCATAGTCTTTAGAGCTAAAGAGGAACTTAGAGATCATTTAGTCAGACTTTCATTTTATAGATGATTAGACTGGAGGCCCAGAGAGGTCAAGGGACTTGTCCAGAGTTACACAGTAAACAGGAGAGCTGTGATTTGAACCAAAATTTTCTGACTGCAAAGCCAGTGCTCTTTTCACTGAATTATGCAACCTTCTCTTCATCGTCCTAAATGATGAACCAGATCTGAGAGCACAGAAGGAACCATGACCCTTGTCACTCTGGACACTAAGATTCTTTTCATGTACCCTAAGAGCACATTCATCTTTTTCATGCCATGTTATACCGTTTAGTCATATTAAGTTTTCAGGGCACTACTGTTGTCCATGTATCTCCCCAGTCCCCTTAAAACAATAATAATCCACTTATATAGGCCTTTAAGATTTATAAAGTCTAGTAACCCTATAAAGTATGAAGCAAAAGTGCTGTTTTTTTCTCATTTGACAGATGAAAAGACAGATGCAGAGGTGCATCATGACACAGTGAATAGAACTCTATACTTGGAAGTCAGTAAGATTTGTATTCAAATCCTGCCTTAGGTGCATTAGCCAAGGGATTGTTGGTCAATCACTTAACCTCATCTCTGACTTCTTTTCCTCATCTGTAAAATGGGAATAATAATATCTGTAGGACTTGTCTTTCAAGCTTGCTATGAGACTCAAATAAGATAATTATTACATTGGTAAAAGGACTAGAATTCACATACAATATGAGTGAAGGCCAGAGAAGCTTTATGCTATTATAAATTATGGCAGGGAGGGATTGACAGACAAATGAGTTCTGAACACAATTTACTACATGTGTATCAACATTTACACAATATCTATGCATAAGTGCATACATATATATGTGCATATGTATATGTACACACATATACACACATGTGTGTATATGTGTGTATATGCACACATATGGTGTAGAATGCAGAAAAATGCAGGACCATCAATTTGGGTCTGCAACTGACCTTGGAGGTGGCTAGAGGCTCACTAATCTGGCATTGGCCTCAGTTTAGCTTTATAAAGCAACTTTCTTTTGCTTTATGACTCACATAACAGGGGACTGGGGAAGGACAAAAAACATAAACATAAGAGAGAACCAACTTGTTCATTTTCACCAAAATGGAAGTTAGTTTGATGATAGTTACTATACCAAATGAGAGAGGATATGAGCCACCCCCCTGTAACAGCAAGCACCCTAGCATACCCAGGATGGCTGCTAGCACAGGTTCTTTGATCTGTTTTACTAAAGGAAAGCAACTTTAAAGGGGTCAACAATCTTACTTTTATAAATATATTTCACTTAGTTTAAGGGGAAAAGTCAGCACCCTGAACTTCAGAGAAAATACAAACAAATTACAAGCAGAAAAAATACAGAAAAAATAACACAAATCAACAGGACTTCTAGCTATCTGACCAAAGCTATACATACAGTGACCAGAAAGAGAAGCACTAATATCTGGGTTTTCAAAGCCAGGGGGCTCAATGGCTACCCAGAGTCTCATCTAGCCAAATCACACAACTCTTTTCATAAGTGAGCCCCAAAGCAAAACCTCACCTCAAAGTACATATCCCCTTCTTCAGAGTCAGAGGCCATCACAACCTTCATGACCCATTGCCTAATTACAATGTAACAAAAGGTGTGGGACTTCCTGAAAAACAAGTCTTCCCCCAGTCCAGGCCTTCCTTTTGGGTTCCACTGAGGCCCATTAAGGGGCAAGGAGGATCTTAAAATTCCCTTACCATTATACCCCTCCCTCCCACCTCTCTCTTTGCCTCCACAGTATATAAAAAACTTTGCAAAATTTCAGTGGTTTTTGTTTTAGAGAGAAGCTTGGGTAGTTGAATGTATTAAAAAATTACTTTGGAAGAAGGAGAAGGAAGAGAAGGAGAAGGAGAAGGAGGAGAAGAACAAGAACAGGAACAAGAACAAGAAAATGACCCAACTGTCCAGGGTAAAATTTTAGTTGTTTTTTTTTTTTTAAAGCAATTGGGGTTAAGTAACTTGCTCAAGGTTACACGGCTAGTCATTATTTATGGTGGGTGCTCATTTTCTGAGGCCGGATCTGATCTCGGGTCATCCCAACTCCGAGGCCGGCGCTCTTACTCACTGCGCCACCTAGCCGCCCCTTAGGGCAATTGGGGTTAAGTAACTTGCCCAAGGTTACACGGCTAGGTTTTTGTTTGTGTGGATTAAGTGTCTGAGGCTGGCTCCGAACTCAGGTCCTTCTGACTCCAGGGCCGGCACTCTATTCACTGCGCCACCTAGCCACCCCGAAATTTTAGTTTTTTAATATATAATTCTTCCCCAATTATATATAGTTCTTCCCCAAATCATGTATCTAAAAGATTTACAGAGGTCCTTTGTCTAATAACCAATTTTTAACTCATTACATCTGATTCCATTATGGCCAAAACAAGTTCAATTTCAAATAAAAAGTAAAAAGATTGCCAGAGGTTAACATTCTATTTAAAGATTTTGGCATTTGTAACCTTGAATATGTCCCTGAAGCTTCTAGACCCAGAAACATGTCATTGTGATCCTTGTGTTAGATCTACTTTATTTAATCAAAAAGGCTTTATTCTGCAAAAAAATGGACCATACAAGGAAGTAGATCTGTGTTCTGAAAGCAAACCAATAGAGCAGATCAAAATGTGCCCATAAACCCTCTGTGCTTAAGTAACCTGTTAATGATAGCTTCAAGGACATTTTTAAAATGACAGAATACATAACATCCTCAGAAGCAGCTACTAGCACAATGGATTAAGCCTTGGGCCTGAAGTCAGGAAATCCTAAATTTCTTTTTTAATTTTTGCTTTTTGGAGTGGGGAAGGCAAGGCAATTAGGGTTAAGTGACTTGCCCAATGTCACATGGCTAGTAAGTATTAAGTGTCTGAAGCTGGATTTGAACTCAGGTCCTCCTGACTCCAGGCTGGTGCGCTATTCACTTTGCCACCTAGCCACCCCAAGTCCTAAATTTCAATCTGGCTCCAGACATTTACTAACAAACCACTTAAACTCTTTTTCACTTTGCTTTTCTGATTTTTTGAAGGGGAGAGAAGGGGAGGAGGGTTAGACTATATGTAACCATCTTTGGCCAGTGCTACCTGTGTTATCATCCTTGAGTTACTTTTCTGTTGATATCTCTCTTCAGATTGTTGTTTAGTCATTTTTCAGTTGTGTCCAACTCAATGTGACCTCTTTTGGGGTTTTCTTGGCAAAGATACTACAGTGGTGTTTGCCATTTCCTTCTGTAGCTCATTTTATAGATGAGGAAACTGGGGCAAACAGGGTTAAGTGATTTGCCCATGATCACATAGCTAATAAGTGTTTGAGGCCATATTTGAACTCCTGAAGATGAATCTTGCTTATCTGGGTCTAGCACTCCATCTACTGTACCACCTAGATTCCATTCTTGATGCCCAAGAGTAATCAAGAAATTGATCAATAAAGTAAAATAGAATATAATCAATATAATCTTAGAATGTAAAAAATTCATGTAGTACAAATCTTTCATTTTCGCCTGAAGAAATTTCATTCAAATTCAAAAGAAAAAAAAGTGACCTGTGGTGGTTAGTTGAGGAATTTGAATAGACATGAAGTGGATGCTCTGGAACTATTATCCCAATATCCACTTGCACTGAGTTGGGTCCCTAGAGTGTAGCTACTATGGTCCCTTGGTGTTCTAGGGGTAGCTCCAAGGGTCCAGAGGGGCTTTTTTTTTTTTTGCTTTTTTGGAGGGGGAAGGCAGGGCAATTGGGGTTAAGTGACTTGCCCAAGGTCACATGGCTAGTAAGTGTTAAGTGTCTGAGGCCAGATTTGGACTCAGGTCTTCTTGACTCCAGGACCAGTGCACTATTCACTGGACCACCTAGCTGCCCCAGGGACTGTTTTTTTAATTCTATATATCTAATAAGCCCCCATTGGTATGCTTCTAACCATGATTATAGATAATCAATTAGTAAGACATATTTAGTTAGTTTTTAGAGAGGAATGTTTACTAAGGTTGTACATTTGGGAGGTATAAGTGTCTCTCCTAAAAGTATGTGATATATTCTCTCACAGGTAGATAGAGAGTCCAGAGAAAGTGGGCTTAAGCTCAAAGAGGAGATGTGGCAAAGGAATAACTCACAGTTCCTGGAAGTCCTTGTGTTGGAATCCTCACAATGTTCCCCTTAGTCATAGTATAGATCAGAGGTTTCAAACACATGGTGTGCAGGCCATATATAACCTGAAATACCCCAAGTACAGCTCAAAGCAAAATAAAATATAATTGGGAAATATTTAACAAATAAATAATAAAACATAGATAACATTACATTTTAAAACTAAGTCAACATGCAGACCTGCAGGGATCCTTGTATACAGATTAGTGACCCCTGTTTCTATATGAGTTGACTATCATTGGTATAGATTATCTTTGCTAAATTCTTTGAATATCCATTAGGCAGTCCTTGGCTCTCAGTGTAGACACAACTGATAGCTGTTTGTGGGATGCTACAAGGATGCCGGTGGGAAGATGGGAAATTTAAAATTTTTCAGATTCTTCAGTTTTGGAGAGAGAATGAGTGCAAGAATGAGACGAAACCCAAAGGCTCTGTTCCTTATCTTTCCCAACCTCACCCTCAGACCTGACCTGACTTGATATTTTATAGATCACTCAAAAGGGTGACCAAATTTCCTTCAGCCAGACTAAGCATATTTCCCTGTCAATATCACTCCAGTTAATTCAATGGCTTTTTGCTCTTAGTCAAAAGCAGGGGTTCTTAACCTGGGATCCACTGACCCTGGGGGATCTGTAAATGTATTTCAAGGGAATCTGTGAACTCAGATATGAAAAAAATTACAGCTTTATTTAAATGTAAGTGGCTTCCTTTGTAATCCTATAGATCTTATTTTGTGCATTTAGAAACATTATTCGGAGAACATTTCCATTGTTATTGTTGTTGTTCAGTTTTGTCCAACTCTTCATGACCCCATTTGGGGTTTTCTTAATGAAAATACTAGTCATTTCCTTCTCCCCCTCATTTTATAGATAAAGAAATTGAGGCAAACAGGTAAGTGACTTGTCCAGGTCACATAGCTAGAAAGTATCTGAGGTCAGATTTGAACTCAGAAAGGAGTCTTCCTCACTCTAGGCCCTGTTCTCTACCCACCACACCACCTAGCTGCCCCACAAAAAGTTCCATAGGCTTCACATAAAAACACTCAAGAACCCCTTTTTAGAAATCTTTAACTGAATAGATGTTGTTTAGAGGTGTGTGATTTAGCTCTTCTTCTAACTTCTGATTGGATTGGTTTAATATAGATGTGTTCTTACCTGATGAATGTATTGGGACTAAATGGTATGAAGCAATTTCATACAATTTCAGAAGAAGAAGCAAATTGTAAATAGTCATATGAAAAGCATTTCAATTTCATTAATAATCAAAGAAATGCAAATTAAGACAAATTCAAGGTATTACCTCACACTCACCAAACTGGGTGTTAAAGTATTAAAACTCCATGTCAGTTGTGTTGCTGAAATAGCAGATGACTATGTGAAAGGTCTTAAAGGATCTGTCCATTTATTTTAACAAACAACCCAGCAAATATCTAAGCAAGAAGATCAAAGAAGAACAAAATTAAGCTTCCATACGCAGATCAGAACTGCACAAGAAACCAGTCAAAAACCTAAGGGAGCTCAGAGTAGGGAAAATGCTGAGGGGTGGGGTGGAAACCAGTGTAAGTTCTATTCTATGAATTCTGTTAAATGGTTCCTGAGGTGAGGATCTCATCCATGGCCTGTTGGAATGATAGTGAAGGATAGAATTATTCTTCATGGGTCATTGTCCAAAGAGACAGGACTCAGTAGTGCATATATGGCTGAAGCTCTCCAAGAGACCTGAAGTCATGACTCCTGTCAGAGCCACAGTGACATTCAGGGCCAATGCAGCTCACAGGCAGGCTGCAAACTAGAAGAGAGCTGATCCTGCAAAAAGTCTGAGATCAGCACTAGCTATGTTCAACATCCAGCAGGGTGTCTGCCAAGGCTACAGCAGAGGAACAAAATCAGTTCTGAGTTGAGTAATGTGCAAAGAAGAGACAAAGATAGGATAAGCTCAACATCAATATTTGGTCACCAGGAGACAGAGATAGGAACAAAGGATTATGGCAGAGGATGGATCCTTAAGAATTAACACCAGAGGATTATAATCACTAAAATGCTTACTCAACACCCTCCCTTTACTAGCCACAAAGCTCCTACAAGGGATACAAGAATCAACCCTTTGGCTTGTACCTGGGACCCATATTGTGATCCCTTCTTGCTGCAGATACTTTGCTGGCACACTTCACCTCTTCTACCCTCCATCCCACAAAATTTATTTTGCCTAACCATGTGAGAAGGGGCATGGGAAAAGTATTGCCTTCTGCCTAGGGTGGCTCCAATGTTAGGGACCCTCAAGGCAACAGAGACTGTCTAGAACATCCTCCTTCTGTCCTCTTACAGCCCTGAAAAAGTGACAGACACTAATTCATCCCAGACAAAGAGAAAAGGAAAGTCAAGGGAAGAACTAGGATAGGTGAGTGGCCATACTGGGCCTGAAAGAAAGGAGACTGAAATCCAAGTGAAAACTATCTTGTCATCACAACTGCTACTTAATGCAGGGACTCAGGTTGGTGAACATAGTTTCTCCCCATGTGAAAGAAGACTGAAGCACTTTGCAGCCTGGGTGCTGGCAAGGGGTAAAGGGGATGCACCTACCTTCAAAAGGGAAGGAGTCAGAAAGTGAATGATTAGGGAATAGGCAGCATATAAGAAAAAATACCTGAAGATAATTCAGTAAACATGCAGAGTACAAGTAGTTAACCAACAGAGAGGATCCTAAAGCTAGAAAGAAGAATAAGTAAAAAGCAAATACTACAAGATAAAAGAAAGTGAACCAATGTGTGATAAAACCGAATCCTGTGGGACTTTAGGAGAACATGGAACTATAAGACATTCCAAAATTACTCAAAAGAAAAAAAAACAAAATCAATAAAAGAAGAAATTGGGATTGACTACATGTCAGAAGTTATTAATCTCAATGTAGTAATAAAAATTCAATTATTAGATTAGAAAAAAATGAATTCATAGAGGATAGTTTCTCCAAAGAAGCAAAAGGGAATAGTAAATTTAGAATACCAAAATGCTAATTTGTCATTTTCTAAGTCAATATGCTGCTGTAATGGAAAAGCAAATTTAAAGATCTTCCCTGCCCCTAGGCCCTTTGATGGGCTTAAGAGACTCTGAGGACCTTCCTTGATTTGAAAATATACTCTGCCGGGGCAGCTAGGTGGCGCAGTGAGTAGAGCGTCGGCCCCGGAGTCAGAAGGACCTGAGTTCGGATCCGGCCTCAGACACTTAACACACACAAAACAAAAACCTAGCCATGTAACCTTGGGCAAGTTACTTAACCCCAATTGCCCTCCAAAAAGAAAAAGGAAAATGAAAATATACTCTGTCCCCTAATAGGCTGAATGTGGTCACATGGAGCCTGTGGCAGGAGGCTTGGTTTTCAGGAATGCCTACACCTTGATGCTGTGTGATTGGGCAGTGGGTCAAGAAGGTGGTTACACTCTCTGATCCAGGAGAAGGCTATATAATCCCTGATGTGAGGCTTTGCTTTGGGGCTCACTTTGAGAAGTGTTGTGTGATTTGACCAGATGAGACTCTGGGCATTTGTTGAGAGCCCCCCGGCTTTGAAAACCCAGATGTTGATACTTCCCTCTCTGATAACTGTGATTTGGTATTAATGTAATGGTTGGACAGTTTGGAAGCTTATCTGGTTGATCTCTTTGTTTCTCTGTCTTGTAAGTTCTGTCTGTATACTCTGAAATTTAGGGTGCTGACCTTTTCCCCTGAACTAGGTAAATTATATATGTTTGATTGATTAAAGTAAGCTTGTTAACCCATTTTGAGTTGCTTTCCTTTAGAAAAGCAGATCTAAGAACCTGTGTTGGCAGCCACTCTGGGGATGTTGGGGTGCTTGCTGCTACAGCTGCTTGCAAGCATCATTTATGAGTTTGACACCACTGTGTACATAATTCAAGAAAATTACCTAGAACTTTTGAATATAAGGGGAAGTAACCACCAATTGAAAGGCTACCCAGAGCACCTCAAAAAAACAAACAAACAAACAAACAACAATGGACAAACTCTGTGCTTCATATTCAGATGATAATTAGAAGCCATTGAATCCAATCCTTTCATTTTGCAGGAGAGGAAACTGAGGTTCAGATAAGTTATATGACTTGCCTATGAACATACCTAAGTAAATCACAGAGACAGAATTTGTACCCCTGTTTCTCCAGTACTCTGTCTACCACATCAAGACATGTAGTAGTTAAATTTTGTAATTCTAATAACAAACAACAAATTCTGAAATCAGAAAGAAGAAAGACCTTTAAATATAAAGGAAAATAACACGAGGCTACTATTCTGCATCTACTAGAAATTGCAGAAGGAAATGTAATAGTCTTTTATGACAATCAAAGAAGTTTAAACTGCAACCCAAAATGTCATCCCTGCAAATGTTTCAATGTTTTCAATGTAAAAATATTGGCAGTCAAAAAACAGAGGCATTTGGGGCATTCCTGCTCAACTTGCAAATATGCCAAACACTAGAAATACAAGGAAGTGTAAATAAGCACAATTACCAAGGAAAAATAAGTAATAGAGATTATTTTTTAACAAGAAAGAGGAATACTGGCCTCTGTAGTTTAAAAAAAAACAGCAATAGAAAATAGAGGTCATCAAGATATAAAAGATTAATGGGGTCTTCTGAATGTGACTATTAAAAAATACACATTTTTCATGGTACTTTATTTCTACTTCTTTACTATCCTTTCTATTTCTTTAAGTTCTGTTTAATAATTATCCCCCTGTATGCTTTTTTATCTCATTATGTCAAGGCACCTATATAAAAACAGGTTAAATTATTAGGGCAAAGAGAAATCTCAAATAAATGTAAAAAAACAGAAATATCAAACATATCCTTTACAATCCATAATATAATAAAAATAAAAATTGATATTGGGCAAGCAAAAGACACGGGCCTAAACAGAATCTTAATAAGTAAATCCTAAGAGGTAGTCAGAGAAATTATATTATACTAAAGGAGACCATTGTTTATGATATACTACCAATACTTAGATATAGATGCCATAGTAGCAAATATTTAAAGGAAAAGATAATTAAAATATAAGGAAAAAAATAAAAAACTGTAGTAGTTAAGGACATCAATGTGCCTCTTTCATACCTAAACATATCTAATAGAAAGATAAACAAAGGAAGAAGTTAAGATGCTGAATAGAATATAGAAAAGTTAAGCATCATAGATCTCTGGTAATTACTGAATGAGAATTGAAAAGAACATAAATATTTCTCAGATTTACAGGGCACTGTACAAAAATTGACTAGATGCAAGGGCATAATAACTAATAAATGCAGAAATATCAAGCATCTTTTTAAAAACCATATCACAATAAAATTATAGTCAATAAAGGACATTTGAAGAAAGGATTCAAACAAATGGAGACTACATGATATGATCCTAAAGAATATGTGGGTCAAATAACAAATCATAGAAATAAAAGATGATTTCACCAAAGAAAACCTTTCAACAATGATGCAACATACCATAACTTCTGAGATGTAGCCATGTGAGATACTTTTGATCAACAAAAGAAACAGGACTTCGGTGCCAAGATGGCAAAGTGATGAAGGAGCACTCTAAAACCCTCCCCAAGTCTCCTCCAAACAACAAGAATACTGCCTCAGAATTGATCTAGGAGCAGGGAAGCAGCTTGCCAGCCCAGTAGGAAAGGTCTTTTTCACTGGGGTGGGAAGGGAGTGGAGTCCAAGAGCACCAGCTACAGCAGCAGCAGTAGCCAATCTCACAGCAAGGAGCCTGTAGCAAGGCTCCAAGCCTGGAGCAACCCACCAGTGAGACCCTGTCCTCCTGCAAACCAACAGCCCACTATGCAGGTAAGAAGTCTGGGCAGCTCAGCAAGGCCTTATGCTAGTGACCCCACCCCCAGCACAAGCCACCAGCAAAGCCTTGACCCCACTGGTGAACAGTAGCAAAATACCACTGTGGGGCTAGAAAACTGTGAGACCCTTCCCCTGGAACCTACTAGCAGAGAGACCCATTTCCATAGCCACCCAGCAGCAGGGCTCTACCCCTGAGGCAGACCAGTAACAAGATCCCTCTTCCAGGGCCAGCCACCAGAAAGACTCTGTTTACAAGCAGAAAGGCCCTGTCTCTGATGAAGGCCAGTAGTTAATCCCCACACCCAGGGGTGGACAACAGGGCAGCATACCCTCCAATGAAAGCAAGCAAGTAAATCCTGAAACCCAGGGAATGTGAGCAGTAAGACCCTGAGTCCCAGCACAAAAAGTTTGGGACACTGTAGAACCCAGAGCCCAATTCCCACATAAAAACACTAAGTCACCCAAAAAAGGAAGAAAAGTGAGTAAAAATTTTAAAAAAGAATTTGACTATAGAAAGTTACCATGATAACAGGGAGGATCAAGGCATGAACTTAGAAGGAGACAATAGTGTTCAAAGTGCCTACATGTGAAGCCTCAAAGAAAAATGTAATTTGTTCTCAGGCCCAAAAAGAATTCCTGGAAGAGCTTAAAAAAGATTTTAAAAAGCAAATTAGAGAAGTAGAAGAAAAATTGGGAAAAGGAATGAGAGCAATGCAAGAGAATCATCAAAAAAGATATACAAAAATTTACCAAGGAAAATAACACCCTAAAAAATAGAATTGGCCAAATGAGAAAGGGAATACAAAAGCTCACTAAAGAAGATAATTCCTTAAAAATTAAAATTGAGCAAGTAAAAGTTAATTACTTTATGAGACATCAAGATACAATAAAACAAAATCAAAAAAGTAAAAGAAAATAGAATAATATGTGAAATTTCTCACTGAAAAAACAACTGATCTGGAAAATAGATCCATGAGAGATAATATAAAAAATGTTGGACTACCTGAAAACTATGATCAAAGAAGCCTGGATAAGATCTTTCAATAAATTATCAAAGAAAACTGACCTGATATATTAGAACTGACTGAAGGGCAAAATAGAAATGGAAAGAATCAAAAAATCACTGCCTTAAAGAGATCCTAAAATGAAAATTCTCAGGAATACCACAGCCAAATTCCAGAGCTCATATATCAAGGAGAAAATACTGCAAGTAGCCAAAAAGAAACAATTCAAAACTTGTGGAGCTACAGTTATGATTATACAGGATTTTGGCAGCTCCTACATTAAAGAACCAGAGGACTTGGATTATAGTATTAAGGAAGGCAAAGGGGTTAGAATTACAACAAAGAATCACCTACCCAGCAAAACTGTATATAATCTTTTGGGGGAAAAATAGACATTTAACAAAACAGAGGACTTTCAAACATTCATAATTAAAAGACCAAAGCTGAGTAAAAAAAATTGACTTCCAAAAACAAAATTCAAGGGAAACATAAAAAGTTAAAAAAGAAATAAGAAAGAGAAATCCTAAGAAAATCAGTAAGGTTGAAGTGTTTATATTTCTATGTGGCAAGATAATATTTATAAGTCTTAAGAACTTTATTACTATAAGAGCAATTAGAAGGAGTATATGTAGACAGAGGATGTAGCTATAACATGACTTTGATGGGATGATGCCCAAAAAAGCAAAAGAAAGGTGTGAGAAAGAAAATTGTATTGACAGAAGGGGGGGTGGGAGATTGATTGGGGTAAATTATTTCACATAAAAGAGGCATGAAAGAGCTATTATAATGGAAGAAAAGATACAGGGGAGAGTGAATGTTGGGCAAAGCTTAAACCTAAATCATCAAAATTGTCTCAAAAGGGAATAACATATACACTCAGTTGGATATAGAAATCTATGTAATCTTTTAAGAAAAGAAAAAAGGATAGGGATAATAGAAGAGGGAGGGGTGACTAATAAAAGGGAGGGTATATTGGGTAAGGTGGTGATCAGAAGTAAAACACTTTTGAGGAGGGAAAGGGTGGCGAGTAAGGGAAAGAAGGAGATAAAGGAAAAAATAGCATGGAGGGAAATACGCAGTTAGTTATTATAACTATAAATGTGAATGGGATGAACTTACCCATAAAATAGAAGTGGATAGCAAAATGGATTAAAAATCAGAATTCTACAATATGTTGTTTATAAGAAACACATTTGAAGCAGAGAGATACATACAGAGTAAAGGTAAGGGGCTTGAGCAGAATTTATTATTTATTATTATTGCTAGAATCAATAAAATGAAAAAAAGCAAATCAACAAATTGAGTATACAAGAAAAAATTAGAAAAAGAACAAATTAAAATCTTCAATTAAACATCAAATTTGAAATCCTGAAAATCAAAAGAGAGATTAATAAAATTGAAGCTAAGAAAACAATTGAACTAATAAATAAAATTAGAAGCTGGTTTTATGAAAAAACCAGTAAAATAGATAAGCCACTGGTTAATTTGATTTTTTAAAAAAGAAGAAAAGTCAATTACTAGTATCAAAAATGAAAAGGGTGTCCTTATTTCAGAGGCAAAAATAGATCTAATTAAAAGAAATAAGGAAGGAAACTATATCCTGCTAAAAGGCACCATTGACAATGAAGCAATATCATTACTAAACATAAGTTTACCAAGCAGTATGGCATCCAGATTCCTAGAGGAGAAGTTAAGGGAGTTAGAGGAAGAAATAGATAGCAAAACTCTACTAGTAGGGGACCTCAATCTCCCCCTCTCTGAATTTGATAAATCTAACCTCAAAATAAACAAGAAAGAAGTTAAGGAAATTAATAGGAGGTTTGAGAAGGTAGATATGATAGACCTCTGGAGAAAACTGAATGGGGATAAGAAGGAATATACCTTCTCAGCGGTATATGGTACATACACAAAAATAGACCATGTAACTAGGGCACAAAAACCTTACAATCCATTGTAGAAAGGCAGAAATACTAAATGCATCCTTTTCAGATCATGATGCAATAAAAATTATATGTAATACAGGGCCATGGAAAGATAGACTAAAAACTAATTGGAAACTAAATAATTTAATCCTAAAGAATGAGTGGGTCAAACAAGAAATCATAGAAAAAATTAGTAATTTCATTCAAGAGAATGACTATAATGAGACAACATACCAAAACTTGTGGGATGCAGCAAAAGCAGTTCTTAGGGGAAGTTTTATATCTCTGAATGCATGCATGAATAAAATAGAGAAAATGGAGGTCAATAAATCGGGCATGCAACTGAAAAAGCTAGAAAAAGAACAAATCTCGATTAAATACCAAATTAGAAATGCTGAATAACAAAGGAGAGATTAATAAAATTGAAATTAAGGAAACTATTGAACTAATAAATAAAGCTAAGAGCTAGTTTTATGGAAAAAAAAACAATAAAATTGAGAGTCAATTTGATAAAAATAAAAAAAAGAAAGAGAATCAAATCACCAGTATCAAAAATGAAAAGGGTGAATTAACCTTCAATGAAAAGGAAATTTAAACAATAATTAAGAATTATTTTGCCCAATTGTATGCCCATAAATTTGATAATCTTAGTGAAACAGATGAATATTTACAAAAATATAAATTGCCCAGATTAACTGAAGAGGAAGTAGAATACTTAACCCCATCTCAGAAAAAGAAATTGAACAAGCCATCATTGAACTTTCTAGGAAAAAATCTCCAGGGCCAGATGGTTTTACAAGTGAATTCTACCAAATGTTTAAAGAACAATTGATTCCAATACTTTATAAATTATTTGGGAAAATTGGAGAAGAAGGAGTCCTACCAATTTTTTTTATGACTCAAATATGGTACTGATACTTAAATGGGGAAGAGCCAAAACAGAGAAAGAAAATTATAGACCGATTTCCCTCATGAATATAGATGCAGAAATTTTAAATAAAATTTTAGCAAAAAGATTACAGCAACTTATTATGAGAACAATGCACTTTGATCAGGTAGGATTTATTCCAGGAATACAAGGATGGTTCAATATTAGTAAAACTATTAGTATAATTGATCATATCAACAACAAAACTAGTAGAAACCATATAATTATCTCAATAGATGCAGAAAAAAACCTGTGACAAAATACAACACCCATTCCAATTGATAAATGGTCAAAGGATATGAACAGGCAGTTTTCCGAGGAAGAAACTAGATATATCTATAAACATATGAAAAAAATGCTCTAAATCAGTATTGATTAGAGAAAGGCAAATCAAAACAACTCTGAGGTACCACACCTCACCAGTTAGATTGGCTAAAATGACAAAACAGGAAAATGATAAATGCTGGAGAGGATGTGGAAAAATTGGAATACTAATGCATTGTTGGTGGAGTTGTGAACTGATCCAACCATTCTTGAAAGCAATTTGGAACCATGCCCAAAGAGCTATAAAAATGTGTATACCCTTTGACCCAGCAATATCACTTCTAGGGCTGTATCCCAAAGAGATCACACAAATGGGAGGAAGACCCATGTGTACAAAAATATTTATAGCAGCTCTTTTTGTGGTGGCAAAGAATTGTAAATCAAGGGTACACCCATCAGTTGGGAAATGGCTAAACAAGTTGTGGTATATGAATGTAAAGGAATACTATTGTGCTATCATAGTAACCTGGAGAGACTTACATAAACTGATACTGAGTGAGGAGAGGAGAACCAGGAGAACTTTGTACACAATTACAGACACATCATATCTATGGCTACTAACATTGATAGACTGGGCTTCTGTCAACAATGCGAGGTTATAAGACAACTCCAAAGGACTCATGATGGAAAGGATATCCATATCCAAGGAAAAGAACTATGGAATTTGAATGCAGATTGAAGCAAACTACTTGCTCTCTCTTTTGTGTTTAGTTTAGTTTTGTTACTTCTTTCTTGTTATTCACTTCATTTGTCACAATTCTTCTTTACAACCTAACTAATGCTCAATGCGAAGGAACTTGTAGAGCCTATATCAGATTGTATGCTGCCATGGTGGGGGAGGGGGAAGAGAAGGGAGGGGAAGAAAATTTAGAACTCAAGAGATTGTGGAACTGAATGTTGTAAACTAAAAGTAGATAAATTTAATAAAATAAAACTAAAAAAATGAAAAGGCTGAATTTATCACCAGTGAAGAAGAAATTAAAGCAATAATTAGGAGCTGTTTTGCCCAATTATATGCCAATAAATTTGACAACCTAAATGAAATGGATGAATATCTACAAAAATATGTTATCCAGATTAACAGAAGCAGAAATAAAATAAATAATACAATCTTAGAAAAAAAAAAAAACAAGACATCAGTGAACTTCCTAAGAAAAAATCCCCAGCACCAGATGGATTCACAAGCAAATTCTACCAAACCTTTAAAGAACAATTAATTCCAATACTATATAAACAAGTTGGGAAAATATGCAAAGGAGACCTACCGAATTCCTTTTATGACACAAATGTGGTGCTGATACTAAACAAGAAAGAACCAAAACAGAGAAAGAAAATTATAGACCATTTTTTTTTAGTGAACACTGACACAAAAATTTTAAATAAAATATTAGTAAAAAGATTCCAGCAATTTATCATGAGGATAATACACTATGACCAGGTGGAATATATACCAGGAATACAGGACTTGTTCAATATTAGGAAAACTGTCAGCATAACTGACCATATCAATAAAACAAAACAAAACAAAACCATACCATTATCCCAATAGATGCAGAATGACAAAATATAATACCCATTATTATTAAAAACACTAGAGAGCATAAGTATAAATGGAACTTACCTTAAATGATAAGTAATATTTATCTAAAATCACCAGCAGGCATTATCTGTAATAAAGATAAGTTAGAAGCCTTCCCACTACAATGAGGGGTGAAGCAAGGATGCCCATTATCACCTCTCTTATTTAATATTGTACTAGAAATTCTAACTATAGAAGTAAGAGAAGAAAAAGAAATTAAAAGAATTAGAATAGGCAATGAGAAAATAAAGTTATCACTTTGCAGATGATATGTTATACTTAGAAAATCTTAGAGAATCAACTAAAAAACTATTTGAAACAACAACAGGATACAAAATAAACACACACAAATCATTAGCCTTTCTCTATATTACCAAAAAAGTTCAGTAGCAAGAAACAGAGAAATTCCATTTAAAATAACTGTGGACAATATAAAGTACTTAGGAGTCTACCTGCCAGGCCAAACCCAGGAAATGTATAAACACAACTACAAAACACTTTTCACACAAATAAAGTCAGATCTAAATAACTGGATAAAATATTGCTCATCAGTAGGTTGAGCCAATATAATAAAAATGATAATTATATCTAAATTAATTTACTTATTCATTGCAGTACCAATCAAACTATCAAAAATTATTTTATAGAGCTAAAAAGAATTACCAAGATTCATGTGAAAGAACAAAAATTCAAGTTTATCAATGGAATCAGTGGGGAAAAAAATGCTAAAGAAGATGGTCTAGCTGTGCCAGGACTCAAACTGTATTATAAAGCAGTAATTATCAAAACAATCTAATACTGAATAAGATATAAAGTGATAGATCAATGGGATAAAATAGGTAAAATTACATTATAGTAAATGACCACAGTAATCTAGTATATGATAAACCCAAAGATCCAAGCTTTTGGGAAAAAAAAAACTCATTATTTGACAAAAACTGCTGGGAAAGCTGGAAAATAGTATGGCAGAAACTAGGTATAGACCAACATTTCACACCATATATGAAGATAAGGCTAAAATTGGCACATGATTTAGACATAAATGATGATATCCTAAGCGAATTAAGAGAACATGTAATAGTTTCTCTGTCAGATTTATGGATAAGGGAAGAGTTTAGGACAAAAGAAGATATCGAGAGCATTACAAAATGTAAAATAGATAATTTTTGTTATATAAAATTGAAATGTTATTGCACAAACAAAACTTTTGCAACATAATTATAGGGAAAGCAGAAAACTGGGGGGAAATTTTACAATAAATATCTCTGATAAAGGCCTCATTTTTCAAATATATAGAGAACTAAGTCAAATTTATAAAACTACAAGTCATTAGCCAATTGACATTAATATTTATAGCAGTTCTTTTTGTGTTGGCTAAGACTGGAAATCAAAGGGATGTCCATCAATTGGAGAACGGCTAAGCTGTGATATATATTGTAATGTAATACTATTGTGCTATATATAAGAAATGACAAACGGGATGATTTCGAAAAAACCTGGAAAGACTTATATAAACTGATGCATAGTGAAGTGAACAGAACCAGCATTGTACACAGTAACAGCAATATTCCCTGATGAATAACTTGATTTGAACATGACTTAGCTATTTTCAGCAATATAATGATCCAAGAAAATTCCAAAGGACTAATGATGAAGCACTCTATCCACCTCCAGTGAAAGAACTGATATTGTTTGAATACAGACTGAAGCATGCTATTTTTCACTTTTCTTTCATTTTTCCCTTTTATTCAAGACTTCTTGTACAAAATGACTAATATGGAAATGTTTTGAAAATTGTTCATATATAACCTATATCTGATTGTTTACAGGGAAGGGGGAGAGAAAGGAGGGAGGGATAGAATTTGGAACTCAAAACTTTAAATAAAAATATTTTTTTTAAAAAAGAAACAGAAATATCAAAGCTGCTGTCATAATAAATTCTTTCAATCTTGTTGGATATCAATTTGGTCATTCATGATGAGTTGTGATGATGATGATTAAGCCAACAATCCCACCACTTAAAATAAACTTTAAAGATTTTATTAAAAAAACTTTATTAAAATATGTTATTTGTAGCATTATGGACAACAGCAAAAACCTGGAAAATAACCTAAACATCCAATGGTTAGAGAATTACCAAACACATGGTGATTATATTAATGTAGATTAAAAATAGTAATAATAATTATCTATCTATCTATATAAATTTAGTAAGGACTGTGACAATTGAAACACTGGTTATGTTTACTAATACTGTCATTATGAGCACTTTTTCCTCCTCACTTTATCACTTTAAGGTTTACAAAATACTTTATTCATGATAACTCTGTGAGACTGGCAGTACAAATTTTTTTTCTCCTTACATATTTTATATAGAAAAAAACTGAGGCTCAGTGAAACCAAGTGATTGGCTCATGGTCAGATAGCTGGGTTTATCGGGAATCATGGGACTTCATGTATAGTAACTCTTTCTACTATACACGTTGCCTTTTTGATATCAAAAGGATGTGTTAGGCAAATTAGTGTAACTGAATCCTTGCAACACAAATTAAGATGTTAACACCTCCTCTTCTTTCCTTCAGCTACTTCTAAGATCTCCAGGCTGGACAGGAAAATGATAATCAATAGCAAAGAGATGACAGAACCGCTAAATCCATATATATGCATGCATTATGTGCATGCATGAACATATGCATGCATGTATGAACACTTGTATGCATGTATGAACATGTGTGTGCATGTATGAGCATATGTGTGCGTGTATATACATATATATGTATGTATCTAGCTAGCTAGCTTTTCTAATCCAAGGAGAATAATCTTGGAACTGGAAAGGAAGGAATACAAATGACTAATTAAGAGTTGTTAAGCAAAATAAATAGAGAAGTAGTAAGAGAGCATTGAAGAACTCTTGTTAGCTCACCAGGCCCAGAGGAACTACATCCCCAGGTATGCAAAAGAAAAAAATAAACTGGAAGATGTGATTTCAAAGCCACTGTTAGTAATCTGTGAAGGATTCTGGCAAAAGAGAGAGATCCTTCAGGACTGGAGAAGAGTAAAGATTTCCCAGGTTTTATTTTTTTAATAATATTTTCTTTTTCCCACTTACATGTAAAGACATTTTTAAACATATAACATATTTTTTTTGTCTTTTTGGAGGGGGGAGGGAAGGGCAATTGGGGTTAAGTGATTTTCCCAAGGTCACACAGCTAGTGAGTATTAGATGTCTTAGGCCGGATTTGAATTGAGGTCCTCCTGACTCCAGGGCCAGTGCTCTCTTTACTGAGCCACCTAACTGCCCTTAGGTGTTTTTTTTTAAGAAAGTAAATGAAAAGTTAGTGAACTTGACTTAAACTTTTATCAAAATTCTAAAATAATATTATGAAAGGGTTAATTAGAGAATATTTTTAAAAGGGATTGGTGAGATCACAAAGAGCCATGGCTCTTACAAACTAGGTTGTGAAAAGCTACTTTATTTCCTTTTTTGACAGGATACTAAATTGGCAGATCAAGGGAATATGTTTAATAAAAGCTCTCTTGCTACAGTTGTGGAAAATAGGAAAGATAAAGAATGTATGATAGTACAGTTTGGTATTCAGAACTGGTTGAATGGTCAAACCTATTAATGGTTCAATGTCAATTAAGAAGGATGTCTCCAGGGGAATACTCCAGAGATATGCCCTTTGCCCTGCACTGTCCAGTGTTTAATGATGTTATTAAGGATGTGGATCAAGGCATAAATTGCAGGATCATCAATTTTTTAGATGACATAAAGCTGGGAGAGATAGCTAACACACCGGATAATATCAGAATAGAAAAACATCTTGGTAGGCTAGAACACTGGACTGAATCTAATTAGGTGAAATTGAATAGGTATATTCATTATATTTTATCCTTATTTCAATAGGGATAGGAGTTAAGTCTTAAACTCTTTCAAAATATAGGCTTCACTAGGACAAAGTTGTAGGAATATTTTTGATGTATCAAAATCTAGAAATTAGATTTTAACTCTCTTGGATAAAATAAAAGCTTTGTACTAGCTTGGTAAGTATAGCTAAGAGTTCTATAAGTAATCATACTTAAATTCAAATAATTAATTGATTAATCATGTTAAATAATTGCATGTTAGAACACTTGAATATTTCCTGACATGTTTAGATAACCTCCCTCTTCTAATTGTCAGAAAAATATTATGAAATTGAAAGCAAAGGAGCATGGTGGTATGGAAAGAGTACAGGATTTTGAATCAGGCTGGCTCTGCTATTTAATATTTATATGACCTTGGGCAAGTTCCTTAATTTCTCTAGGCCTCAACTTCCTCATTTGCAAAATTGGGAAGATAGAGAAGTTAATCTTCATGGCCTCTTTCAGCTCTAAGCCTTGTGATTTTGTACACTGTATTTCTCTAAAAGTATTCTTTTAGCTAGATTTTCATGGATTTAGATTCATGTTTGTTCAAACTAAGAAAAATCCAAATATTGAGGTCAGAATCATATGTAGTAGTAGACTTGGCAGGGAGGAGAATACCCCAAGAATTCATTTACCATGATGCTAAAATCCTGTGAGTGTTACTCACTGAGAGAAATTCCCACAACTCCATTTCCTGTAAGTGTGTGTATCCAGGAGGTCACTGACTGCCATAACTGGCTAGAGAGTTTTCTGAAAGGTGAGCTATTTAAAAAGCAGAGGATGGTACCCAGAAGTTAATGAGAGAGAGAAAGAGCAGAAGAGAAAGAGAGAGAGCTGAGTGATAAATAGAATATTATTTAAATAGATATATAGATATAATAAATATATAAAATATATAGAGATAGATATAATATGTAGATATATAATAGATAAGTAGAATATTATTTAGGAATATCTTTATTTGAAAAGTCAAAAAGGAAAAAAAATAGAGGTCCTCAACTTAAAATACCCCTTAATTGTAAAAAGTAAAAATCCATCCTTTTTTGTATTCAAATGAGAGGATTTCCTTAGTGACCCTAAATCTAAGAGTCTTTGCAGTATCTTTGCAGACCTCATATAGCTAGCTGAGTTGAATGGCTGCAGAACCAAATGGAGAGAGAGGTGGAGTTGTAAGGATCTAGACAGGAGATATTTTCTAGTTTCAGCATGAAGTATACTGCATTAAAAGCCAATCCTATTGGCATGTGCATTTGTAAAACATTGAATTTATTTGTGTGTGGAGGAGTAGGACTCTGTGAATATTTCTGTTGATTGAATTTTCCCTGTTACTCACTTTGAAATTCTCTCCTAATTAAATTCTTTGCTATTTGATTTACACATCCTGTCTGAAGGTGACCTTGGGAGTCATGATTTTGTGTCTGATCTATTAATAGGGTAGCCACAGAGTAGAGTAGACTTTAGCAGTTCCTAGTCTGTTCTGGGATGAAAGATTAATAATACTTATAATAAGGGGCGGCTAGGTGGCGGTAAGAGCACTGGCCTCGGAGTTGGGATGACCTGGGATCAAATCCGGCCTCAGAAAATGAGCACCCATACATAAATAATGACTGGCTGTGTAACCTTGAGCAAGTTACTTAACCCCAATTGCTTTAAAAAAATAATACTAATAATAAAATAATAAGCCCTTGTATGGCACTCTGTAGACTTTAAGATTTAAAAAGTGCTTTACCAACATTACCTCATTTAATCCTAACAATCCTAAAGGGTAGGTGTTTTTATAGTCCCCATTTTACAGAGGAAGAAACTGAGATAGAGGTTAAGTGACTTGCCCAGGGTTACAGTACTAGTAAGTTTGGCTGTATTTGAACTTAGGTTCATTTGCTTTATCCATTGTGCCACCTGCTTATGAGAGATTAAGAAATATGGAGGTGGGACGGCTAGGTGGCGAAGTGAGTAGAGTGTCAGCCCTGGAGTCAGAAAGACCTGAGCTCGGATCCGGCCTCAGACACCTAATGCACACACAAACAAACAAAAAATAAGCCTAGCTGTGTGACCTTGGACAAGTTACTTAACCCCAATTGCCCTCCAAAAAGCAAAAAAAAAAAATGGAGGTAATTATTTTTACCAAAATACTCCTACTCTATGATTCCAGAACCAAGGGGTATAAATTTTACACAAAGAACATAGAAAATCCCCACTCACATCATAAAGAGTGAGGGCAGAAGAAGTCAGGGGAGAGAGAGCTATAGCAGGGGAGAAAAAGAGAAAGTGAAAGGAAAAAGAAGCGAATGCATAATACTAAGTCTCGAATTCTTGAAAGCCAAGTGGCCCAAGGGATATCACAAAGCCCTAGACCATCCATATCTCCTAAAAGTCCTGCTAGGCCCTGAAACATGTTTCTCAAACTACAGTTATTCGATTTACCCTTAAACCCGTTTCTCCTTTTCATGTCGTTATTTCTGAAAGTGGTGGCCCCATTCAACTAGTCTGCCATGTTCACAACCTTGGGCTAATTTTTGACTCTTCTTTTGCCTTCTTTTTTCATATCTAGTCATTAGTCTTTTAGTTTTCACCTTTGCAATACTTCCCTCGTTCATCTCTTTCTCTCTATTTCCACTGACACCACCAAATCAATCAATCAACCAGTAGGCATTTATGTGCTGGGCACTGCATTAGATATTAAATGAAACCATTCCTAATTCCAAAGACCTTACATTCTAATGGGAGATATAAGTACATATATAAAATACATTATATAAATAGAAAATGAAAATTCATATTATATCTTTTGGGATAGTTTCATCTTTATGTTTGCATCCTCAACACCTAGCATAGAATATGGTACAGAGTAGACCCTTAAACCTCTATTGGTTGATTGATTGATAGCAGCTGGTGTGTGTGTGTGTGTGTGTGTCTGTGTGTGTGTGTGTGTGTGTCTGTGTGTGTGTGTGTCTGTGTGTAAAGGCTTCATGTTGAAAATTGTGATTGTCTTGAGTCTTAAAGGAAGAGGACTCCATGAAGTGGAGGTCAGGAGCATCCCTAGCATGCCAATTGGCCAGTACACAGACAAGGGGATAGAACATGGAATGTTATATGTGAGGAACAGAGAGAAGGACAATTTGTTTGGATTGCAGAGTACAGGACAGAGGAGGCAAAGTGCAATGAGGCTAAAGAAAATAAACTTGGGACAGATTGTGAAGTGATTCATAAGATAAATAGAGGATTTTATATTTTGAACTGGATGCATTAGGGGGCTATGAGGGTTTATCATGGAGGGGAATGGTATGGTCAGATTTGGACTTAAGGATAATCCTTTTGATGGTGATGTGGAGGATGAATTGGAGGGGGCAGAAATTTGAGGCAAGGAAACCAATAAACCAATTAAAATAGTCAAGGTGAGAAGTGTATTAATAGAGACTGAGCTAAGGAAGTAGCTGTGGAAAGGGTCAGATGTATGAGATGTTGTGGAGATAGAAATGGCAAGATTGCATATGTGGGGTGAGAGGAAGTTGCTAAGGTTACAAAACTGGGACACTGGAATGATGGTGGTGCTTTTGGTGGAAACAAGGAAATTTGGAAGAGGGAAGGTTTTGGAGGGAAAGATAATGAGTTCAGTTTTGGACATGTTAAGTTTGTAACATCTCTTGGACTTCCAGTTTTAAATATCCAATAGGAAACTGATGATGTAGGACTGAAACTCAGAAGAGAGACTGCAGGCAGATGTAACCTTTTTACATCTATGTGGATGATTTCCATAGGCTCTTAATAGATAATCCAGCCTCCACTCTCTCACCCCTCCAATTCATTCTCATACCACTGTCAATCTAATCCATCATGATGCATTAATCTGGTTCTGTCATTCCTCAGCTAAAAAGAAATCTTCGGTAGCTCCCTATTGTCTCTCAAGTAAAGTTCAAACTCCTTTACCTGGTACTTACATAATTATTTCCCATGAATACTGTGCTCTAGGCAACCTATTCTGTTCTCTGTCCCGCAATCAATCAAGCTATTCACGTTAAGGTCTTTCTATTCACTATACCCTGTGCTTTGAATGTCCTTCCTACCCCTCTCTGTAAATGTTACTGTTGCCATTCATTTGTTGAATTGCCACTCATGGTTTGAAGCCCAATTCACATACCACTTCTTTCATAAAGCTTTCCCAACCTTCCTCCGTCTGTTACCTAATCAGGAACCTTCCTTCTTAAAACTGATGCAGCTCTTGCTTTTACACCTTTCTAATGCACATATCATGACTTCATGGATCAGAGATGCCTGCATTTGTGTCCTTTTCCCCAATGTAACCTTCACAAGTGCAGGATCTGTAATTTATCTACACCTTGTATTTGCTTCAAGTCTTAGCACCATGCTCTGCACACAGTAAGGCACTTAATAAATATTTGTTGAATAAATGTTGAATGAATGAAGTCATCTAAGCTAATTTATTTTGTTTTCTGACTGGCTTAAGTCCTTTTAATTTATTCTTTTGTATCATATTGAAAAGGGAGGATAAATATTTTTCCATCATGGAAACTGGTATTGGGAGCTGACTTTTACTTAATCTTGTATGGTTTCTAAAAGTTTATCATAGAGTGCAGGAAAATACTGCTTTCTTTTTCCTTAATAGGATGGAGTTAGAATTTCCATCCTGTTTACATGGGGACATACCTATTACTTGGTGAGAGTGTATAGAATGAATGACCTACCAGCTTAAAAAAAACTTTTTTTAAAGTCAGTAGAACTGATTTGGTGGTAAAAACAAAAACAAAACATAATACATTTTATGAACATTCTAATAAAGACATTTTAAGAAGATGAAGTGGAGGGGCAGCTAGGTGGCAAAGTCAATAGAGCACCAGCCCTGGAGTCAGGAGGCCTGAGTTCAAATCCAGCCTCAGACAATTAACACTTACTAGCTGTGTGACCTTGGGCAAGTCACTTAACCCCAATTGCCCTGCCCTCCCCCTCCAAAATAAAAAAGAAGATGAAGTGGAATGGGCAGAACACATTTTTGTATCTTCCTTAATAACCTGGAAGAATATTCTGCATGCAGAAAGTGTCTGAAAAATGTTTATTGAGGCTTAATGAATATGAGAAGAGTTGTGTGGACATTCAAGTGTTGAACCTGATTTCATAAGACCATTACTTTGGATACCTGAAGTTTCAAAATTTTAGTTATCTTAGTTTTTTTGGATTGGTATCACCAGCCTTGAGCATGTTAGTTCTGCAGAACCGTTTCCAAGTCCTGTAGATAAGGGAGGGCCTGTTCACTTGCTTGACACTCCCCATCTTTACCCAAGGTTTATAACTGATTCACTCAATGTGGTTCTCCTAGCAACATGGAACATGAGACCTCAGTCTGAAAATCCAATTATAAATAAATTAGCTCAGATGCTTCTTGGTTCAGAACATATTTCGGTCTCCAGGGTGGTCTATGGAAACAGGAGGGATTATGTCTCCATAGTGTCTCTTGTTCATATGACTGAATGGCAGTAAATCAGCTTCTGATTTTCTAAATTGTGATTTTTCTAGAACCAATATAGTCTTCAACTTCACTGTGACATTATCATCTCTGTTATAATGTAACTTATCTATATAGATTATTGCTACCTCTCTTCATTTGGCACTTACTCATTCAACATTTATCATATGTCTCTTCAATATGTAGTCCCAGAGTTGAATGGAAGTATGAGGTCTTCTTACCTGAGAGAGCTAGATATCATTGTGAATTTCTAGGCTATTGGGTAGGCCTATGGTTAAATTGTAGAGATAGCTAGGTTAAATATTTTAACCAAGTTAGTTAAGTTAGAGGCAGTGAGGTGACTTGATGGATAGAGCTCTGGGCCTGGATTCAGGAAGACCTGAGTTCAAATTTGGCCTTAGATCCTTACTAGCTATGTAACCCCTGAGTAAACCACTTAATTTCTGCCTTAATCCACTGGACAAGAAAATGGCAAACAACTCTAGTAACTTTGCCAAGGAAAAACTAAAAAAGGGGTCATGAAAAGTCAGATGTGACTGAATAACATGGTTAAATATAAATATAAGAAAACATTCCAATGCCAAAGTAATCAGTCTTTTAAAAATGTTCCCTATGTTTTGGATTATCTACCCACTCCTGTAACTAGGGGTGACCAAGGCTTTATCCCAGGATACCAAAATTTATGATATTGACACCACTTTTTTTTATTCCTTTGGTTTGTAGAAACAACTAAGTTTAATATCTAGTGAGTTAAGAATCAGAAATTTACAGATGGCATGACACTTCATACTTATATCCCAGGTGAGTCCCTGGCCTTCCCATGCTCTGCTTATTTCCCTGGCAGGGGGCTCTACTATTGTGGTCTACCAAGGTCTCAATACATGGGACTAGTCTGTGTCCTAGGGGTCTCTGTTTAATTGTTTTCACTAACTAGAGCAATGTCTTGATGTGTCTTCCTTCACAGGTTCTTAAGTCCAGAGGTCTGAAATCTCTCCCCAAGTTCCTCTCCCACTTCAACTGAATTTCTCTGAAAAATTTGGTTTTCGAGCACCTTTCTTATTATTTGCTCAGGAAGACAGGATGTCTGGTTATGGTTCAGTATGTACCATATTTCTCTGTTCTATAAGGCCCTACCAGCTTTAGGAAAATTCTTCAGACCTTTGGAGATGCAGGGAATCCATATAACAAATATTTTGCTTAGCCATTTGTCTTCTTTAGTAAGTTTCATCTTCCAGGATAATTCTTTTCAAATACCACTTTTAATTTAATTTACTCCCAAATTAGTCGGTTTCGAAGTTTTGTCTGGGTTTTTAAAACAATGAAAATCTTGTTTTACTTGGTATGATTGGCATGATGGTAACTAAAGTGCATGATTCATTTTTCTGCTATTAGGAATTGTTTTTCACAATTAAAAAAAAAATGTCTCTTAACCCAAAACAGTATTCACTGAGGGAAATTCTTATCCTCTCTCATTCTTGAGGCCAGAATGATAGCTGTAGCTACCTCAGTGGTTTCCAGTATTTTAGCAAGGTTGGTACTAGCCTGCACAATTTGCCTTCCGAGCAAGGTCAACTCCTTGAAAAATAAAGTATATTTGCCAAGTTTATTAGCAAGTTTGATTAAATCTAACTCAAACTTTGGGCTGAATGTGAAGAAAAATGTTGAGCTAAATTTTATTTATGGGATAATCTCTTATGGAAATAGTGGCAGGTTTATTACCACAGAGACTTAAAAACAAGGTGAATCAAGTTCTAGAAAACACAGTAAATACTCTCCAGTTGTTTTTCAAGTCTGAACAGAGCCTGATAGTGACAGATAAGTATATGATTAGCAGCTCTTTCTGTTGTTCTTGGACCCAATCTAGCTTTTCGGATTGCTTCAATTCAATTCAATTCAGAGAATTACTATTAAATGCTTTCTTTGTAAAACACTATGCCAGGTGTTGGAAATATAATAGTCCATAACATTTTTTAACCAGTTCATGCCATTGACTGTCTTCTTGCCTATAGTATTCTAGCTGGTGAGAATTTGAATTAATGATTGCCTTTTGTGGAGTTTTAAAATGATTGGTATGTTGAAACTGTATAAGATGGTTTAGAAAGATTTAAGATCACATACTTTTCCATGCCATGAAATTTTCACATGCTAAGAAATAACGTTAGTAGCTAGTCTTTTTGAAGGTCCTTGATTTTTAAGAATGACTATCATTTTTTGCTTTTCAAAGTGATGTTTTAGTCATTTTGAAGTACTTTTGGTGGGAGGAATGGTGAAAGTAATAAACCATTTCCATAAAGATTGTTTAACTTTAGAGTAAAATCATTCTAGCCCTTTAATAGGTTTAGTGGGCTGCTATATATGTAAGATCTGATTTTATGCAATGGAACACTTTGTATTAAGAAAATTTTATTTGTATTTTAAATATTTATACTGTTAACAGTGTATTTAAAAAAATAATACTTATTTTCATCCTGTTCAACCTGTCTTTTTTCCTTTTGAAGAATCAAACTGATTTCTTCCAGTCCCTAGATTAGTATTGATTTGCACCAACAACTGCCTGATAACATTGTCATTACCTACAAATTCCTCTCCTGTCATCATTTACTCTAATCTAGCAATATAGGACAGAGTGCAATTCTGCCTGGTCTTGTGATTTTGTATTTCCTCACCTCCAAGGAATTTGCTTTTGAAGAGATAAATGTGCCACTTCAGGCTCCCCTGCCTCCTGTACAAATGTTTGTATACTGGTTATGTATTCAATATTCACATTAACTATCCATAGCTACCTGTGTGTTTTAGGTCATTGCAAAACCAGGTGTGTGACTAGCAGCAGTAATCACAAGATTAACTACACAAGGGATATGGACTCTGTTTAGGAACAGGCTCTTTCCCTTCAACATCTATGCAAAGGAAATACTATTAGTGCCTTGCAAAATCTGTCAACGAGATCAGAACCCCAGAGGAAAAAAACTGAAGGATATATAAGGGAAAGCACATTGAATTAGGAGTCAGGAGATCTAGGTTCCAGTCTTAGCACTACTAATAAATAGCCATGTTACCTGGCAGAAACCACTTCACTTCTCTTGGGCTCCATTTTATCTATCTATAAAATGAAGGGGTTGGACAAGCTCAGAAGTTCTTAACCTTTTTTTGTGCTGTGGATCTCTTAGGGAGTTTTATTGAGTCAATGCACCCACTCTTAAAAAAAAACATTTTTAAATGCATAAAAGAAAATATGTAGGATTACAAAGGAAAGTGATCATATCGAAATATAGTAATCAAAATATTTTTAAAAAATAACAAAGTTTATGAATCTTAGGCTAAGAATTCTTGGACTAGATACCCAAGGTATCTGCAGCTTCAACAGTCTATGAATATAAATTCATGATAGTTTATTATGGTAAAAAAAAACAATGGGGGAAACCCCAATAATATAATTGTTTGCAACAAAGGAAATAGGAAGAAATATTTTGGGAAATATTTTAGTTTTCATTATTGAAAAGTCTTGATAAATTCAATTTATGGATATCATCTTTTTCTATTTTATCTTGTTTAGCATTTGATTAGAAGGCAAAGTTCCTCTGAAAGCCACTGATCTGTGAATTTTTTTTTCTAAAAGAATGACCTTAAATAGTTTACTGCTGAAGAGACTGTATCAAATGATATGAACTCTTGGAAAGCCACCCTGTTGTCTCCTAGCAGGATATTATTATTAGATAAGTTAACTAAGGTCATGCCATATCCAAGTCAAATATTTCCCCATAGAAATATTTTAGGGGAAAATCTTTGAGTTTTACATAAACATTTATTTTTGAAACCCAAGCTTCATCTCAAATAAGGGTTCCAGGAATTGTCTCTAACTCTGAGTGATGACTCTCCTGAGAGGGGCTAGTTGAAAAGAGCCGAGACTTTCTTTCATACCAGAACAGAGATCAGCTATGTGGAAGAGATGCTGCCAATGTTGGCAGGCTGAACAGGGAGGGCTGGAAAACTTCAGATGCTAATTGTACCAAACACAAAGGATTGTTGGCATAATAAATTCTCCTGAATGAGCAACAAGGGGGCATTCCATTCTGGACATGGACTTAGTGGCTGCATGATCTCTTCCAAACTGTGAGAAAGTTATTTTTAACTCTTACATAGGTAAATTGAAAAAAAAAAAAGGCTTACATCTTGTGAAGTGATTGCCTGTTAAAGTTCATCTTTGCAGGGCCTTCTCCTATGCTGATCCAAAATTGAATAGACCAGTCTCAAGCTATAAAGAGCACTGGGCTGTGAAGCAAGAGACTTGAGTTCTAATTTAGGCTCTGCTGTTACATGGGTGTGCGGCCTTGAGCAAGTCACTTAACCTCCATGAGCCTCAGTTTCCTCATCTGCAAAACCTCTAAGTTCCCATTCATTTCTGAAGTTATCTAATCTATGATTCTCATTTCAATCAGATATTTATTCATTCAACAAATATTTATTGGGCATTAGCTACATACAAAAATAAAGTACCTACTACAGGACACTAAGGTAACACATAGTAAATGAAGTCTTGAAGTTCAAGATATAGTCATTCTAAAGTCCAGAAAACTCCTTCCTATTCCTCTATTGAATGATTTATTTCAGTGTACTTTTCTCTTCTTGAGAAGAAAAACCTAAAACTAGAGAAGATACTTCAACTCAGTTGCTGTTACATCATGCCCTGCCCCAAAGAAAAACCCCAATAAAAACCCAACTACTCTTTAGTCGAATGGGAGATACCAGCTCCTGAAACCAATCAGGGAATAGGATCTTACAGTAGAATTGCCCTTTGTTTGCCTGACTCTGAGTTAGACAGTCTCTGGCTGGTAGACCAGGCATACATACGTACATAAATATATATATATATATATATATATATGTATATATATATATATATTTATATGTGTGTGTGTTTGTATATATATATACATACACATATACATACACATATATACTTACATATACATGTATATGTATATTACTGCCAGCTATCAGAAAAAAGCTTCAGGGCACTGGTGATGTCACTAGGGAATGGGATTAATAACAGAGCAAAGAAAAGGACCTTGATATCTTTTGGTATATTTTTCCTTTCTTCTCCCCTAGAAAAAAAAGGGCATGATTACCCCAAGGCAAAAGGACAAATGAGTGGATGCTGCTGGAGTAGTTCCAGTTCTTACCTTTCTAAGAAGTGAACTGTACAGGATGACTACAAGGCACTGGCATGACTGACAAGTTTCCTCCCCATGACACAGGTTTCTGTCAAAAAAATTAAAAAAAAAAATTAAAAACAATCATCTGGTTAAAAAAAAATGATTCCTAAGAGTCTTATTGTTTCAAGTGGAAGTATTCAGCAAAGTTGAAGGAGACCTTGTTGCTCCAGAGAAAATCTTTGTGTTGACCTGTAGTCAGGACAGAATTGTTTGGTGGCTGGAAGAAGACCAAGTTCTCCCAGGGAAATGCAGGGAATTGAGTTCAATGGAAGAAAAAAAAACATCTTTTAAGTACGGCTGGAGCACTATACTAGACACTAATCAGGGTAGGTACCAAGTTTAGATAATGTATAGCACTTAAATAGTCTGAGAGAAAGCTCTAAGACAAACATGAATATCTATAATAAAAATAATAGATGATCTATACATAAAACAGATGTAAACAAAAATCTAAGGGAGTAATTGACTTTCCAGTGATGGTCAGAATGCCAACAGACCCCCGTACCCAATTTTTTTCACCTCTACTTGAGACTTATCAAAACTTTAAGACAATTTGAGTGTGTGTGTGTCTGTGTGTGTGTGGCCACACATCATCTGTCAATGGGACAAATAAAGAAATTTCATTCAATTAAATGATTTATTATTTGTTTTCTGGTGAATTGCCTGATCTGTGATTAGAATCTGCACTGGATTGAGGCTCCAGGAACAATATATTTCCCTTCACCCACCCAGACCTGGGGACCCTCAGAGTGGAATGAGAGACACTTCCATCACACAAATAGAATAACCATACATAACCCGAGAAGTTAATGAGAAAGTGACAAAGTGATATGTGAGGTCCCTTGGGAAGGGTTGGACTGTGGGTATGGAATTTGAGTCATGCTTCTAAGGTTGGGGATGTGCAAGTGGGTGTGGGGAACAATGAGAAAAAAGGCACCACTGAGGCAAAAAAGCACAGGGAAAATAGTGTGTGTCCCACATGGCCCCCATTCCATTACTGCCACGGGCTTTATCTGACACTATTTATTTCCATTAGCCAAAAAAAAAAAAAAAAGAGTGATTAGAAGTATAACCAATCTACCTGTATGTGGGACAAAGGTGGAGGCGAGGGTGGAAGATATTTCTCTCCCTCTTTTCCCATGTAAAATTGTGGAGAAGGAAACATGCCAGTTCTCCTTGGTTTTAAGACCATCCTTTGTTTCTTTTAAAACAAATGGGGGAATTAGGGTCAATCTGAAGCATATTATTTAATATGGTTCAGTTCTGTTGTGGGTGCTGCGTGTTCTACATAGCTATTTCCTCCAGGATCTTTTGTTTTTCCTTTCACAAAATACAAATAGAAATCAGATAAACGTGCATTCCATTTGGCTAAGTAAGCAGAGTTCTGAGAAGTTGGTTGGTTTGGCACTTGGCTCTTTTTGCTTCTGGGGCAAAAGGCAGAGGTATGTAGGAGAGGCATTAAGCTCCCAATTAACCTTCTGCTAACCTTTTGCCATTCCTCTGATAAATCCCTGAGATAGGACTGGGCTTCAGTTCTGATTCTATTATTAATGGACATTCAGCCTTTCCCCACCCCACCCCACCCCCAAGCCCTTGAGCTAATCACTTAACCAATCTGTGACTCAGCTTTCTCATAGCAAAGCTGGCATTTGCAGGCTCTCACCTTTGTATGAGGAAGACCACAAAACCCCTCCTCAGCACCAGCCTTAGCAACATAAATGGCCTCTGTAAACATAACTCTGGGAAGGTGGCAATGTATTCCCACCAAAAAAGATACAACTGTCCCTTGTTCAGATGCTTTTCCTGCTGCACATACATGGTGATCTAATGATGTAAGCCTTGCTGTACTGGTACATGAACAAATGGCCTCTTACCCAGTTTTATTACTGTCGAGATTATTAGAAGCAAGTCTCTCCTCTCTCGACACAATCTTATTCTGTTGTATTCCCATACTTGTTCTACCCAGCAGGAACCCCCTGCACCAGTCAAGTTGGTGTGCTCATTTTCTCTTAACCATGATATGGACATTTCCAGACCCACACCTTTGCCACTACTCTTTGTTTCTTCTCTTTGCCTTCCCTCCTTCAAAGCCCAACTCTCTCTTGACCAACCCAACCCACAGACTCTTCTTTTCTCTGACTTCATATGGAAGGCATTGTTTGTATGACTCATTTAGCACAAAGTCATAGACTGCTTTTGATGTATAGAGAGAAACAGCAGGCTCTAGTGGCTAGAGACACTCATAAAGTCAGGGCTAGACCTGTGTTCATGTCCTGCCTCTGGCACATAATGGTTTGGTAAATGACCAAGGGCATCTCACTTTACCACTTAGTACCCAAAGCAACTTTCTATGATAGTAGCTCTTTCATCTCTCTAAAACCCTTTTAAGATTGATGTGCACAACTTTAAGATTTGCATTATTTAATTTTATCTTCCCAATAGCTGTTAAGTAGTTATTACTATTGTTCCCATTTTCAAGATAAAGGAAAAGAAGGGATTTGAACCCGGGTCTTCCTGACTCCAAGTTAATTTCTCTATCCACTGCATTAAGCTGCTTACCAAATTGAAATGGAAATGGAAATGTAGAAAGAACTGAAGCATCTTTTTTTTTCTCTTGTATGGTTTCAACTTCAAGAAACAGAAGAGGTTAGAACTGTGGATTTTCTTCCAAAAATCATCAGGTAACTTGAGGTCCATGTTGGGTAACTTTTTCCATGTTTCAGTCCTTCTGTTTATATGGATTTACATAAAATATTGCTGATGAAATAGACTATGTAAGCAGAAACTATTGGGAAGTTTCCAACTTTGTTTACAAAGAGTCTGAATTCATAAGAAGTGGAGATTTTGAGTGTGACTTTGGTGTGGGGGTTGGGGAGGTTCACTAACAATGTGAATTTGTTTTAACTTAAAATAGATTTAAAATATTTTTTAGAGAAGTTTCAACCATTTTAGAAAAAATACTTAGGTTGTAAAGATGGGGAATGATAACTACCTGATATTTTAAGCAATGATTTGAATTTATGTAAATTATTTTTCTGGGTCTGATTGACCTAAAATCACATGGAACATTGTTGGATGTAGATTTCAATAATTCAACCCTTGATTCCTCACATAGCTATGGTTTCTAACTTTATGATTGTTCCAGATGTGTTATCTCAGGTAATGAATTTGCTCTTTTTATTCTGTTAACATTGAAATATTGCAAAGAACAGCTGTTTGTAGAGTTAATTTTTCCTCAAATAAATATTTGTTTAAATAAAAACATGATAGCATTTATGTAGCTTTACAAATATTTATCTTCATAACAACCCTGGGAGATAGGTACTATTATTTTATAGATGAGGAAACTGAGAAAGACAAAGGTAAAATGACTTGCCCAGGGGCACACAGTTATTAAGTGTCTGAGAGTGGATTTGACCTCAGGTTGCCCTAACTCTAAGTCCAGCACTATCTACTGTGTCCACCCAACTGCCTATATACTTTTAAAATTTGTAGAACAAAGTGAATATCCATATCCATATCTGTACATGTATGTCTATGTTTATCTATCTCTATCTCTATCAACTATATCCTTCCCCCCCTCCTCCCTCTCTCTTACTATCTCTTGCAGGTCCATAAAAAAAGGAGCAGGCTATGGTCAAAGTTTTAGTCCCAAACCAATTAAACAAGGTGTCTCCTCCAAGAAGGTGTCTCACGTATATGTTAAAATCCTATTATACTCCTTCAGAGATATAAAGATAACTTTATTCACAGATTCTGTGACATTAAGTAAGGTACAAAACAGAACGGTTTTGCTTTCCTGAAGGATTCTCTTCTGTCATGGAAGATGGCCTATCCAAAGAATATAAATAGGAGAGAGATGATCTATAGATAATGAAATGCTCTGAATGCTAAAATTGTGCATTATAGTGGCTCCAAAGACCACAGGATCTCCTCAACAAGATTTATGACTACTCAAAAGATATGAGCTTACCAATCTATATAGGAATACAAATAACCCATTTTTAAGGCAATATTCTTCTGGTAATGTTAATTGACTAGGAATCATAGAACATAACAATCTTTAAATATTTAAAACTGCAAGTGACCCAAAGGGCAAAGAGAGACCCATGGAGGGCCTCAGCAGGTTGCTACATATTACCAAAGATGACTTGCAGTAAAGAAGATTTAATAAAAGTATTACTCTAGAAACATGTGATTGGAAAAGAGGTGAGCTGATCATGTCTTGAGAACATAGAATAAAAGCAGTTTGAGTGCCATAGTAGTATCCATGGGGTGTCAAATAGGCTAAGAAGAAAGTCCCCAGCATTTTGGGTGGATTCTTTATAGATTGTTCATAGGAAGACAATCTGAACCATTGGATGGTTCACAGTTATACTGAAATATTAAAGCTAAATCACAGTTATACTGAAATATTAAAGCTAACTTCTTATGGTCTATGTCCTGGTTTTCCCAACTAGATTCTAAATTCCATCAGGGAATAGCAACTATCAGAGGGACTTACACTGAGGAGCCAATCAATAGTTGTTGTTTGATACAGAAGATTCTGCTCACTGCATCTGTACTTATATTTATGTTCATCTCTAGCTCTATCATCTCTACAACTACACACATATCTATAACCATACCCATATTGATATCAGTCGTGATATCCATATTTATATCTACATCCATATCAACATCTCTCTCTGCATCTTCTCTCTCTCCATCCATCCATCCATCTATCCATCCATCTATTCATACATACATTATCTATCTCTGTATCTATCTACCAATGTATCCATTTCCTTCCTCTTCCCTGAGCCCTCCACCCCCAACACTTGCAGGCCCCATAAAAGAAAAGTGCCATATAAGGGCAAAATTTTAATCCTAAACCAATTAGAATTCTCATTAAAGATTTTCTCCGGAAAAGAGTAGTTCTCAGGTCAATCTCCTGCATGTGCTATTTTCTCCAAACTCTTTTTGCTGGAATTTGCCTTGTTAGAATTAATTAGAATTCTTTCTTCTTCCTTCTTAGCTTATGCTAGACAACCAGGACGAGAAAGGAAATTTGACCTCTTGATTAAATAGGTTAAAACAAACAAAATAAAACCCAAAAAATGTCATCCACATAGAAAAAATAGCATGAAATAAATTTCTATACAGAAATATATGAATCTCTAAGAGCTCATTACAGATATTTAATAGAAATGACAACTCAATCACTAATAAATTGTGCCCAACTATATTTTTAAAGAAAAAAATGGACTAAATGCCTTTCTTCCAATCTATCAATAAATCAACAAATATTTCTTAGGTATCTTCTAAGTATCAGGTACTATGCTAGGTACTGATGCTGAAAAAAATGAAAATTAAATGATCCCTACCCACAAGGAGCTTATAGTCTCTCAAGGAACACAATATATTTTACACACAGGGTATCCCAAAAGATTTAGGGCAGTTTTTATGCTTCTAGCTTAAAATTGCATCTAAAACTACATCTTTTGCATACAAAATAGATACAAAATAAACACAAAGTAATTTCAGTGGGGATAAAGGCATGGGCATTTGAGGAGATCAGTGAAGACTTCATGTAGATGGTGGTATTTGAGTTGAGCTTTAAGGGAAATTAGGGATTTTAAGAGGCGAAGGTTTAGAAGGATTGCATTCCAGGCATGGGAACAACTCTCTGCAAAGGCAAAGAGATGGAACATGGAAGGTTGGGTGGGAGAAACCACAAGTAGTCCAGTTTATCAAGACTGTGGAATGTGTGAAGAGAAATAACGTTTAATAAACCTATAAAAGTTGGAATCAGGCTGTGAAGGACTACAAATGCCAAGTAGTTTATATTTTACCCTTCAGGTAATAGGGAGCCACTGGAATCCATTGAGTAGTGGAGTGGCATGGAAGGACCTATGCTTAAGGAATAATTTTGTCAGCTCTGAAGAGAATAGATTAGAAAGAGGAGAAACTTGAGGCAAGGTGGCCAATTAGGAAACTATTGCAATAGTATGTGGAGAAAGTGATGGGGCTGGTTCATTTTTCACCTGGCTGCACTATTTTGGGACATCTCTGTCTCATGCCCCAGGAAGTTCATTATTGAGAAAACCTCATCATCTTGCAAGATCCCTTTGGCCTTGGGACTTCACCTCAACACCATCCTCTGTCCCTCTGATTGGAGGGTGGAATATAGAGTCATGAAGTCCAAAACCTCCATGTAAGGAGAGAGTATGAGCACTGTCCCCTACACCTCCTTCAGCTGTGTGTGTGTGTGTGTGTGTGTGTGTGTGTGTGTGTGTGTGTTTGTCTTCCCCTATTAGATTATACATTTCTTGAGGGCAGGGAATGCCTTTCTTTTTTATTGTATCACCAGCACTTGCAGTGCTTGTCACATAGTAGGCACTTAAAATGCTTTTTGATTGATCGATTAAATCAGAGGAAGCATCTGATCTTGGGTGGTGGCTGTGTGAGTGGAGAGAGGGTAAATATGTGATAGATGCTGTAGAGGTAAAATTGACAAAGCTTGCTGGCTGACTGGTTATGTGGTATGGAGAGTGGAGAGTTGAGAATGATTCCAAGGTTGTGAACCTAGGTGACTGGAAGAATGATGGCTCCCTGGCCAGAAGCAAGGAGATTTAAAAGAGGGATAGTTTGGAGAGAAAAATAACAAATACTGTTTTGGATGTGTTGAATTCTGGATGCCCGTTGGACCTCCTTTTGGAAATGTAATCGGGAGTTGGTGATATGGGACCAAACTTAGGAGAAAGATCTTTGAGTCATTTCTGTAGATGATAATTGAACCCATGAGAGGTGAAAAGGTCACCAAGAGAGAATTTAGAGAGAGAACAGAAAGGAGTCCAAGACAGAATCATGAGGATGTACCCATAGATAGGGAGCAAAATATGGATGACAATCTAGCAAAAGAGATTTAGAAGTAGTAATTAAACAGGAAGGAGAAGAGCCAAGTAAGAGCAGTGTTATAAAAATGCAGAGAAGAGAGGGCATCAAGAGGGAAAGGGTGTTTAACAGTGTCAAATTCAGCGGAGAAGTCAAGAAGAATGAGGACTGAGAAAAGATCCCAGGGAAGCATCACCTGTTATTCTAATGGTCACTAAAATTGGCATTAACAAGAGTTAATCTGATATTTTCTTCTACAATAATGGGCAATTTCTATTCAATAGATTAGCTTCACTATGCAATTATCTCAGTTGACTAGTCTGGGGTGGTAGGAAATGGAAAGTGGAAAGGGGAAAGAAGAGAAGGTAAGCATTATTCCTCCAGCTCCCATTGCTTCCCCTTATCCAGCCCCATAGTGTTATTTTCCTAATTTCTCTGACTAAATACTTGATAGCTTGAATCTGGTTTTCACTAAGTAACAGATGAATTTTAATTCAGTCCTTTGTGTATCCAAAGGTCCACCTCACTTTTCCCTATTGGGTCAAAGTGAATAATAACAACTAGAAAACACTTGTATACCTAGAAATCAAACTCTAAAAATATTTGCCACTATTTCCATCAGGGGCAGCAGAATTGGAGGAATACTAGAAGATTGTGCTATTTCACATTGGACTAAACCCTCATAGGAATCAATGAATGATAACAATAGAAAGAGAAAAAGATGGGCCAATCCTATATGAGAGAACTAGCTCTGATAGAACTGTATTCTGTTATCAGGAAAGGAAGAAGTGACATTTAATAAACTCTATGCCTGTATCTTCAATCATATTTTACTGAGATTACCACATCCTAAATATATTAGAGGCCAATATTCTTAGAATCTTAGAGTTCAGGAGTTCTTGACTTGGGCTCCGTGGATTTGTTTTTTGTTGTTGTTGTTGGTTTTTTTTTTCTTTTTTTTTTGGAGGGGGGAAGGCAGGGCAATTGGGGTTAGGTGACTTGCCCAAGGTCACATGGCTAGTAAGTGTTAAGTGCCTGAGGTCGGATTTGAGCTCAGGTCCTCCTGATTCCAGGGCCCGTGTTCTATTCACTGTACCACCTAGCTGCCCCTGTGGATTTGTTTTTAAAAATACTTTGATACCTATGTTTTAAGATAATTATTTTCTTTTGTAATCCTTTTTTATGCTTTTAAAAACATTATTCCTAGGAAACCAAAGACTTTATCAGACTGCCAAAAAGGGACATGATACACAGGAGAGGAGAGAAACCCTGGTCAATAACTTGCCAGGAGAGTACCATGAAGTTGAGCTCTACTAAGTTAAGGCACTACTGAGAAAGAGAGAAAAGTGGAGGAGGGTGGGAGAGACAGAGAAACACACAGAAAAATAGAGACAGAGAGAGAAATAGAGATACAGAGAGAAAGAAAAGGAGAGAGAGAGAGAGAGAGAGAGAGAGAGAGAGAGAGAGAGATTTAATGAGAATTATCAGACAAATACAGGAGAAATCCTTAGCTCAATAATGAACATTTTCAAAAGTATAAGTTGTGACCTATTAAGTATGTATACTGTTGGGAATAAACTTCTAGCTCAGTACAAACAGATAAATCAATTTTTAAAAACTATCTAGGTAAGGAAAGTAGAATTCCTAACAATTGTGTTAATATACTTTCACACCAGTGCATCTATGTGGGCACTCCCTCCAGGAATGTGGATCACAACCCAAATATATCTTCTCATCCTGTGCAGCGTTTTTTTTTTTTCAAATGCTTTATTAAGTGCTATTTTACTTCATTCATTTCCACCAGTTTTTGTGTTACAAATTTTCTCCCCGTTTTCCCCCTATCCACCTCCCCAAAATAGCAGCCCCTCAGGATATCCCCTCCTCTTATTTCCCAATTACATGTAAAATAGTATTAATAATAGTGTATATATATATATATATATATATATATATATATATATATATATATATTTAAACATTTGGTTTTAAAACTTTGAATTCCAAACTCATTCTCTTCCTTGTCACCCACCCCTACTGCGAAGATAAGCAACCCAATATAGGTTGTACATGTGTAGCCAATGAAAAACATTATCATAGTAGATATATTGTAGAAGACTGACTATATTTCCCTCCATCCTATCCCACCTCCCACTTGTTCCACTCTCCACCCTGGTCCTGCCCCTCTTCAAAAGTGAGTGCTTTCCACTTCTCTCCCACCCAGTCTGCCCTCCCCTCCATTATCCCCCCCTCCCATAACCCTCACCCCTACTCCCCTGTAGGGTGAGATACCCTATTTCATGTGTATGTCATTCCCTCCCTGAGCTAAATTCAATGATTATAAGGTTGATCCATTTCCTTATGCCTTCCCGTTCTTCCCCTCCATTATACCTATTTTCCCATGCTTCTTCTATATGAGATAGTTTGCACCATTCTGTCTCTCCCCATCTCCTCTCATTATATTCCTCTCTCACCTCTTGATTTCACCTTTTAAGTATCATCCCTTCCTATTAAATTGGTCCTGTGCCCTCTATGTATGTGTACTTATAAACATATATATATACACACAATCACATATGTATTCTTACCCCTATATACCCTCTGATAAAGATTATATATGTATATATATATACACACACACACACACACACACACACACACACACATATATAAATAAATATATATACATTTATATATATATATATGTATATATCTCTTCAACTATTTTCATACTGAGAAATACATATTTCTTCAGTTACAATGATCATTTCTCCATGTAGGAATGTAAATAGTTCAACTTTGATAAGTTTGTTATGATTTCTTTTCCCTGTTTACCTTTTCATGCTTCTCTTGCTTCTTGTATCTGAATGTCAGATTTTCTACTTAAGTCTGTTTTTTTCTTCAAGAATGCTTGAAAGTCCTCTAAAACACTGAATGACCATATTTTCCCCTGAAACATGATACACAGTTTTGCTGGGTATGTGATTCTTTGTTTTAATCCCAGGTCCTTTGACCTGTGGAATATCATATTCCAGGCCCTTCTATTCCTCAGTGTAGAAGCTGCCAGATCCTGTGTTATCCTGATTGTGTTCCCATAGTATTCAAATTGTTTCTTCCTGGCTGCTTGTAATATTCTCTCCTTGATCTGAGAATTCTGGAACCTGCCTATAATATTTCTAGGAGTTTTCTTTTTGGGATCTTTTTCAGGAGGTGATTGGTGGATTCTTTCAACCTCTATTTTACCTTCTGGTTCTAAAACATCAGGGCAGTTTTTCTTGAGAATTTCTTGGAGGATAATTTCTAGGTTCTTTCTTTGGTCATGGCTTTCAGGTAGTCCAACAATTTTAAAATTATCTCTCCTGGATCTATTTTCCAGGTCAGTGGTTTTTCCCATGAGATATTTCACATTACCTCCTATTCTTTCATTTGTTTGGATCTGTTTAATAGCATCTTGATTTCTCATAAAGTGACTAGCTTCCTGCATCCATCTCATTTCTCTTCCCAATTTTTCCTCCACTTCTCTTATTTGATTTTTAAAGTCCTTCTTAAGGTCCTCTATGGCCTGTAACCTGCTCATATTTTCCTTTGGGGCTTTTGGAGCAGGATTTCTGACCTCACAGTCCTCCTCCTGTTCCATGCTTCCATCCTCTTTGCCCCCAAAATAGGAGTCTAATGTTGCGTTTTTCTGTTTATTTTGTTTCCTTTGCCTAGGCATGTTGCCACTTAATTACTTGACTTTGGGGCTTTTTGCCACAGTAGGACTCTGCCACCAGACAGGGGAGCTTCCATCCCGAATGTTGGGGTCTTCACAACTTCCGGTTCTGGCAAGTTGGATGCCCACCCCGGACCTCCCCCGCCCAGATCACAATCCAGATCCAAGCAGGTTAAAGCAAGAGCGATTAACCCCCAAGACTGATCGCTGGATCGCCCTACAGTTTGCAGGCCAGGGGCTGGAACTGCCACTGAAACTGCAAAATGGCGTGTCTCCTGAGTGGTTTCTAGCCCCCAGGGGAGGAAGCCAATGCATTCCCCAAATACTGGTCCCAAAGTCCACAGGACACTGAAATCTCACTTTGTCCTTGGCATCTATGTGTTGGTAATTCTGGAAACACCACAGCTGTTGGTGTTCTGAAGTCCCTCCAGCCGGCTGCTTCTCAGGCCCGCCATGGAGCTAATACTTCTGACTCACAGGGCCTGGGTTCGGCTCCCAGAGTGCTGCACTGGCCACTCCCTGCTGGGCTGCCAGGCTGTCCTTAGTGGGAGGTTAGCTTCTCTGTGTCATTTTGTGGGTTCTGCAGCTCCAAAGTTTGTTTAGAGTACCCTTTCACATGGATTGGGGAAAGTGGAAGCTGGAGTCACTCAGAAGTCCTTTTTCTACTCCCCTGTGCAGCTTTTGCTCCTCTGTTCTCATAAATCCTCTACAGGGGATCCACTCAACATGTTGGGCACCTTTCTCTAGATCTCTTTATTTTTAATTAATTTATTTATTTTTGCTTTTTGCAGGGGGGAAGGAAAGGCAATTGGAGTTAAGTGACTTGCCCAAAGTCACAGTGCTAGTAAGTGTCTTACTTAAGTGTCAGACACTTAAATGTCTGAGGCTGGATTTGAACTCAGGTCCTCCTGACTCCAGGGCTTTATTCACTGTGCCACCTAGCCATACCTTTAGATCTCTTGATGGTACATGGAGACCAATGGAGCAGTAAATCCATTGATAACCTTTTCTGATCATGCATCTCCAAAGGTGTATTTGTTAATGTTTAACAACCTGAGCTCCTCAGAATAATATATATATATATATATATATATATATATATATATATATATATATATATATGTATATACATATATATATACATATATATGTATATGCATGACACACTAAGTTGAATCTGCATTAACAAACATTTTTCCATCACTTTCTTAAATCTAGACAATCAACAAATAAATAAATAAAATCCTGATTTGTAGCATTTGTTCTTTGATCAGCTCTTGTGAGCCTGATTGAGCTGCCTCTACCATACAACTTTCAGCATCTTTTATGCTGTGAAAAATCAATTATTAGGAGGCAAACATTTCTTGCATAATACAATAAAATTTGCCTATTTTATGGCAAAGAATTTGAAAAATACTCTTGTGCTTTTCTTATAGATAAGATGAAGAAAGGTATTGTGGTATTATGAAAGAATGCTGGATTTGGATTCAGGAAGACCTGTGTTCACATCCTGTTTCTCACATTTACTAACTGGGAGACTATGGGCAGGTCACTGAAACTCTCTGAATCTCAGTTACCTTACCTGTAAAATGTTGGTAATAATAACTGTAATACTCAATAGATGTATGTATGAGTTTAGGCATGAGTACAATTTGGACAGAAATTGCAAATGGACAATGAGTTGGACCCAAAATTGAAAAGGATGAGGAGAATGAGCTAGATTGTCTTTGGGAAATTACAGTTCTTTTAGTGATTCTAAACTTTCTCCTGAAACAAAGGCCTGTCTTTTCATTCCATTTCCTCCCCATGGATTTGATATAAGTTTGCAATTCATAGAATAATACAGTCTCCAAAGATTTGTATTTGAGTATCACCTAGAAGGATATGGAGAATATAGAGAAGTCACAGTGAACTGCAAAGCATTACAACAAACCATTAGGAAGGAGAAACAGGGTAAAGAATATAACAAAAATGTGTATGAGTGCTATAGAAGACATATTGCGGCCAGTGAAGTTGGTGGGCTAGTGAGCATTGAGAATGATGAGAGACAGAGTTGTAATCAATAGTCTTTTTATTACAGGACCATTTCATACAGAGCCAAAGATGCAAGGAGCTCACAGAGTTTTTATGCCCCCCAAGACAAAATAGACACCCCAAAAGAATGTAGACAATGTAGAAAGATCCTACATAAAAGGAATGCAGATAATGTAGAAGGAACCGCCCTTAATGCTATTTACTGTTTACCCTTGCTTAAGGTTAGTTATTTATTAGGGTATTATTCTAGGACCAGATCGGGAGGCATAAACAAAAAAGAATACATGCCCTCTTGCTTATCTACCCTGTGACCTTTGAAGGTAACTGTATAGGACAGGGGAGCAAGGTCAAGGGACCCCAAAACGTTCCCTTCATAATACATCCTCTTGCTTGTCTTCCCGGTAGCCTTTCAGACAATAATATATAGGAAGGGAACATTTCATTGGCAAAGTCCATGAGACTTCTGAAAGTTCTCTACAAGACAGGCTACTCATAACATAAGAATGAGAGATAACCAATGTAAAGCCTTCAGGCTGCATTAGTATTCTTATACTTCAAGAGAAAGTGAAGAAGACCCCCAGGATATTGGTTGGACCACCTGTGATCAGCTTATGGAAAGAGCTAAACAAGATAAGAGTCACAGAGAATCAGTAGAAATGAATGGTTGCTATCTTCATCTTCACAGGGAATAATCACAACAGTGACATCATAAGTCTCACTGTTAAATCTTTGAGTACCTATCTCCCAGGTTTGGTGGGGTTTTATTTGTTTGTTTTGGTGAGACTCAAATGAATTAATGTATATAAGGGCCTTTGAAAACTTCAAAATGTTATATAAATGCCAATTATTATTATGAAGAGATTGTAGGCTGGATGATAATACAGTTAGTTATATTCAAACAAAAATGATTGAATTGAAAAAATTGAATTTAATAAAATGATATTCATTAAGGATAAAAGCAAAATTTCACACTCAAGTACAAAAATATCAACTTCACAAATACAATATGGCGGAGGCATGGTTAGTCAGGAGTTTGAAAATGGTCTGAGGGTTTGGGCTCAATATGGGTCAGCAGTATGATGTGAAGTGAAGGCAGCCCCAAAAAACAAATGTGACCTTGAGCTGCATTAAATGAGATATAGTTTCCAGGAAAAAGAAGGTCATAGAGTGAAGTAATGGTAAAGCCATAGTAAGAAGGTCACTGTATTCTGGCTTCATTGTAGAGTATTTTATTAGGGTCTAAGAACTACAGTTATAAGGATGTTGATAAGTTATAAAATGTCCAGAGAATGGCAGCCAGGATGGTGAAAGGCTTTGGGTCCTTGTTCTGTGATTCAGTTGAAGGAATTGGGAATGTTTAGCCTGGAGAAGAAATAGCTCAGGGATGACAAGATAGTCGTATCAAGTACTTGAAGGGGGAAAAGGGATTAGATACTTTTCTCTTAAAACTTGGAGAGCAGAGATTGAAATAATAAGTGAAGTTACAAAGAAGCAAATTTAGGCTTGCTGTCCCGTACTTCTGAGCCTCTGGGACAGCATGAATATACCCAGCAATATAAATGTGGACATAGTTGATATGGGGTCAAGATAGGGACCAGAAGAGATTGAGAATCTGACATCTTGGCCTTCCTAAATGTCTTCCATATCTTCCAACATGTCTTGCATATTGAGCATGGCTAACCATCCTTGCTAATGTTGGCCTTCAATATAACAGTACCAAATCTATATTCATCATCTTTTGAGAACCTTACCAGTTTTGTTGCTTTAGGAGGTTGTTATCTATGTTTCTGTTGAGGTTGGAACTTCATATGACCTAAGATTATTTATATACAACAATGTCCTTTTGTAAATATTAACCCTAGTCCCCAAATCCTAGGCCCATCAAGTCTGAGAAATGGAAGAATCTAAAAGAACATTCACAGAACAAAAGAAAACCTAAAGGTAGAGATAAGGAGATTACGAATCTATGATTATTTTCCCTTCATAAAAGTTTTGTAGTTAAGTGGGATGGAACAGGGATGATCACAGCAGAAGACCAATAAATGAAATTCCCATCTGCCAGAAGGAGCATAGCCAATTAAGCACTCATTGAACAGTTGGAACATACTATGGTCATCTGCATTTGCCCAAAACATTCTATAAGTGACTCTAGAGGACATTTTTCATCTTCTAGAAACTAAGTGCTGAAGGTAATAGTAAGTACATCACCCAAATCTGGAAAATCTTCAGTTCCTCATGTATCTGGTTCTTACAATTTGAAACAAAGATGGAAAAATGGTATGTTTTTTTGTTTTTTGCTTTTTGGAGGGTAATTGGGGTTAAGCGACTTGCCCAATGTCACACAACTAGTAAGTATGTCAAGTGTTTGAGGCCAGATTTGAACTCAGGTCCTCCTGACTCCAGGGCTGGTGCTCTATTCACTGTGCCACCTAACTGTCCCAACAGCTTGTTTTTTTAAATCTATGTCTAGAATAAAATAGTATCTAGGCAAAACTATAACGTAGGCAAATATGTTCAGTTTTTTTGTGGCTCAAAAGGGCTAACAGGATAAATGAATATATACTAGTTGGAGAAAGCTAGAAAGACATTCCAAGATGACAAGTAAATATTAACTGTTACTTCCCAGAGCCAATGCTCCCGTCTTTGTTGTTTAATCCATTATATTGATTCTAAAGGTGGGAATAAATGAATGAATAAACAAACAAACAAATAAATAAATAAACCAACAAAAACCAAAGCTAGGTGGCACAGTGAATAGAGCACCAGCCTTAGAGTCAGGATGACCTGAGTTCAAATTTGACCTCAAACACTTAACACTTACTAGCTGTGTGACCTTGGGCAAGTCACTTAACCCCAATTGTCCTGCCTTCCCCACTCCAAAAAGATCAATTAAAAAAAAAAAAACTAAAGATGAGAATTTCAGATAGGAACAAGGAGGAAGAAGTGATATTTCTCTCTTTTTTTCTTTTTACCAAGTAATCATCATATTTATTGTTTCTTTCTTTCTTTTTTCTTTTTTGCTTTTTGGAGGGCAATTGGGGTTAAGTAACTTGCCCAAGGTCACATGGCTAGGTTTTTTGTTTGTGTGTGCCATAAGTGTCTGAGGCCGGATCTGAACTCAGGTCCTTCTGACTCCAGGGCCAACACTCTACTTACTGAGCCACCAAGCCGCCCTATTTATTGTTTCTTACAACACAGTAACATTCCATTACACTCTTGTACTACAATTTGATTAGTCATTCCAATCTGGACATCTATTTTATTTCCAGGTTTTGCTATTCCAAAAAGTATTTCTATAAATACATGTATTTTGATGAATATGGGAGTCTTTTCTGTTATTGCTGTTTAATTTTGCTCACTTATTTCTACCTTGATGGTTGACTGAAGCTATAATTTTCTTTAGGATTTTCTTGTTTTTTCTTTCCTTTTTTTTGTCTTTATTTGTTCATTTACTTTTAGTTTACTAGATTCAGTTCCCCATTTCTTTGAGTTTCAAATTTTCTTCCTCCCCTTCCCCCCTCCCCATGGTGGCATACATTCAGGTATAGGATCTGCAGATACTTTCACATTAGACATTGTTCAGGTTATAAAGAAGGATTGTATCAGATGGAATGAACAATGGGAAAGAGGAAACAAAACCAAACAAGAAAAAGAAAGAGAGCAGGTAATTTGCTTCAATCTGCATTTAAACTCTGTTCTTTCTAGTTCTTTCTCTGAATGTAGACATCTCTCTCCATCATGAGTCTTTTGGAGTTTACTTATAGCCCTGCATTTCTAAGAAGAGTTTAGTCTATCAAAGTTGGTCATCGCACATACATTGTACCTGTAATTGTGTACCAGTTTTTCTTGGTTGTGGTCTTTTCACTCAGCATCCGTTTGTATAAACCTCTCCAGGTAAATATGAAGTCCATCTGCTCTTCATTTCTTATGGCGCAATAGTATTCCATTACATTCATATACCATAACTTGTTTAGCCATTCCCCAATTGATGGGCATCCCCTTAATTTCCAATTCTTTGCCACCACAAAAAGAGTTGCTATAAATCTTTTTGTACATATGGGTCTTCCTCCCACTTCTGTGATCTTTTTGGGATACAACTGTAGAAGGAGTATTGCTGGGTCAAAGGATATGAAGTTACTTATAGCCCTTTCGACATAGTTCCAGATTGATCTCCAAAATGGTTTGATCAGTTCACAACTCCACCAGCAATGAATGCATCAGTGTTCCAATTTTTCCACATCCTCTCCAGCATTTAGCATTTTCCTGTTTTGTCATCTTAGCCAATCTGACTGGTGAGATATGGTACCTCAGAGTTGTTTTGATTTTCATTTCTCTAATCAATAGTGATTTAGAGCATTTTTATATGCTTATAGATATCTTTAATTTCTTCCTCTGAGAACTGCCTGTTCATATCCCTTGACCATTTATCAATTGGGGAATGACTTGTATTCTTCTAGATTTGACTCAATTCTCTGTATATTTTAGAAATGAGGCCTTTATCAGAGATATTGGTTGTAAAACATCTTTCCCAATTTCCCACTTCCCTCTTAATCTTGGTTACATTGGCTTTGTTTGTACAGAAGCTTTTCAATTTCATGTAATCAAAGTTATCCATTTTGCATTTTATAGTGCTCTCTAATTCTTGTTTGGTCATAAAATCTTCCCTTCTCCATAAATCTGACAGGTAAACTATTTTTTGCTTTCCCAGATTACTTATAGTATCAGCCTTTATACCTAGATCATTTACTCATTTAGACTTAATTTTGGTATACAGTGTTAGATAATGGTCTATGCCCAGTTTCTGCCATATTATATTCCAGTTTTCCCAGCAGGTTTTGTCAAATAGTGAGTTCTTATCCCCAAAACTGGGGTCTTTGGGTTTATCAAAGAGTAGATTATTATAGTCATTGACTGCTGAGTCTTGTGTACCCAATCTATTCCATTAATCCACTGCTCTATTCCTCAGACAGTACCAAGTAGTTTTGATGATTGCTGTTTTATAATACAGATAAAATCTTGTATAGCTAGGCTCCCTTCCCTAGCATTTCTTTTCATTAATTCCCTTGATATTCTTGACCTTTTGTTCTTCCAAATGAATTTTGTTACTATTTTTTGTAGTTGTATAAAGTAATTTTTTGGTAATTTGATTGGTATGGTACTAATATATATAATTTAATTTAGGTAAAATTGTCATTTTTATTATATTAGCTCGACCCAGCCATGAGTAATTGATGTTTTTCCAGTTAATTACATCTGACTTTATTTGTGTGAAAAGTGTTTTGTAGTTGTGTTCATATAGGTCCTGGATTTGTTTTGGCAGGTAGATTCCCAGATATTTTATAACTATAGGAACTTTAAATGGGATTTCTCTTTCTATCTCTTGCTATTGGATTTCATTAGAAATATACAGGAATGTCGAGGATTTATGTGGTTTATTTTATATCCTGCAACTTCACCAAATTTATTTATTGTTTCAAGTAGTTTTTTACTTGATTCTTTAGGATTCTCTAAGTATATCATCATACCATCTGCAAAGAGTGATAACTTGGTCTCTTCTTTGCCTAATTTGATTCCTTTGATTTTTCTTCTCTAATTGCTACTGCTAACATTTCTAGTGCTAGATTGAATAAGAGGGGTGATAGTAGACACCCTTGTTTCATCCCTGATCTTATTGAAATGCTTCTAGCTTATCCCCATTGCATATAATACTTGCTGATGGCTTTAAATAGATGCTACTTATTATTTTAAGGAAGGCTCCATTTATTCCTATACTTTCTAGTGTTTTTAATAGGAATGGATGTTGTACTTTGTCAAAAGCCTTTTCTGCATCTATTGAGATAATCATGTGATTTCTACTAGTTTTGTTGTTGATATGATCAATTTTACTGATGGTTTTCCTAATATTGAGCCATCCTTGCATTCCTGGAATAAATCCTACCTGATTAAAATAAATCCTACCTGTGATAAGTTGCTGTAGTCTTTTTGCTAATATTTTATTTAAAATTTTTTGCATCTATATTCATGAGGGAAATTGGTCTATAATTTTCTTTTTCCATTTTATCTCTTCCTGATTTAGGTATTAGTACCATGTTTATGTCATAAAAAGAATTTGTTAAGACTCCTTCTTCACTAATTTTCCCAAATAGTTTGTAGAGTATTGGAATCAATTGTTCTTTAAATGTTTGATAGAATTCGATAGTAAATCTGTTTGGCCCTGGAAATTTTTTCCTGGGGAGTTCACTGATGACTTGCTCAACTTCGTTTTCTGAGATGGTGTTATTTAAGTAATTTACTTCCTCTTCAGCTAATCTGGGCAATTTATATTTTTGTAAATATTCATCTATTTCACTAAGATTGTCAAATTTATGTGCATATAATTTGGCAAAATAATTCCTAATTATTGTTTTAATTTCTTCTTCATTGGAGGTAGATTTACCCTTTTCATTTTTGATACTCAAAATTTGCTTTTCTTCCTTCTTTTTTTTTATCATATTGGCTGTCTATCAATTTTATTGTTTTTTTCATAAAACCAGCTCTTAGTTTTATTTATTAATTCAATTGTTTTCTTAATTTCAATTTTATTAATCTCTCCTTTGGTTTTCATTATTTCTAATTTAGTATTTAATTGTGGGTTTTCAATTTGTTCTTTTTCTAGCTTTTTCAAGTGCATGCCCAGTTCATGAATCTTCCTTTTCTCTAATTTATTTATGTATGCACTCAGGGATATAAAACTTTCCCTAAGAACCTCCTTTGCTGCATCCCAGAAATTTTGGTATGTTGTCTCATTATTGTCATTCTCTTGAATGAAGTTACTGATTGTTTCTATAATTCCTTGTTTGACCCACTCATTCTTTAGGATTAATCTGTTTAGTTTCCAAGTAGTTTTAGTCCATCTTTCCATGGCCCTTTATTGCATATAATTTTTATTGCATCATGATCTGAGAATGATGCATTTAATATTTCTGCCTTTCTGCACTGAATTGTGAGGTTTTTATGTCTTAGTACATGGTCAATTTTTGTGTATGTGCCATGTACCACTGAGAAGAAGGTATATTCCTTTTATCCCCATTCAGTTTTCTCCAGAGATCTATCATACCTACCCTCTCTAAAATTTTATTCACCTCCTTAACTTCTTTCTTGTTAATTTTGAGGTTGCATTTATCAAGTTCAGAGAGGGGGAGATTAAGGTCTCCCACTAGTATAATTTTGCTCTCTATTTATTCCTCTAATTCCCTTACCTTCTCCTCTAGGAATCTGGATGCTATACCACTTGGTGCATATATGTTAAGTAATGATATTGCTTCATTGTTAATGGTGCCTTTTAGCAAGATAGAGTTTCCTTCCTTATCTCTTTTAATTAGATCAGTTTTTGCTTTTGCTTTAACTGAGATAAGGATTGCTACCCCTGTTTTTTTTTTTTACTTTAGCTGAGGCATGATATATTTTACTCTAGCCTTTTACCTTTACCCTGTGTGTATCCCTCTGTTTCAGATATGTTTCTTGTAAACAACATATTGTAGGATTATGGTTTTTAATCCATTCTGGTATCTGCCTCCATTTTATGGGAGAGTTCATCCCATTCACATTCACAGTTATGATTACTGTCTGTCTCTTTCCCTCCATCCTATTCCATCTCCTGTTTATGCTTTTATTTTTCTTCCTTTCTCCCTTCCCCTCCTTAAGAGTTTTCCTTTTGACTACCGCCTCCCTCAGTATTCCCTTCTTATCCGTCCCCCTCCCTTTTCCTTGACTTTCCCCTTACTTCTTCCCTCCCTTCTAACTACCTCCTACTAGCCCTTACCCCCTCCTACTACCTGTACGATATGATAGATTTTTATACTTAATGTAGTATGTTATTTCTTCTTTGAACTAAGATTGACAAGAATAGATCTCATGTAAAGCTCCTCTCTCTCCCCTCTTTCTCTCTATTATAATACATTTTGTGTCTCTTCTCGATAGAGTCCTATGCTTAACTGGTTGTGTTTTTCCCTTTGCCCCAGAATCAATGAGGGAAAATATAATGCTCATCTCCCTCCCTTCTTTCCCTCTATTATATTTTTTATGCCTCTTTGTGTGGCATAATTTACCCTTTTCTGCTTTATTCTTTCCTCTTCTTCCATTACAGTCCCTTTGTAGCCCTTAAGTTTTTTTTTTATCTTCATTTTGGGTAATTTATACTATTTATTTGTCTATAGACAGTTTGTTCTTATTAAATAACAGGGTTTATGTGTGTGTGTGTTTTCCTTGTTTACCTTTCTATGTCTCTCTTGCATCTCATAATGGGAGGTTGAATTTTCCATTGAGTTCTGGCTTTTTCATCAGGAATGTCTGGAAATCTGTTATATCGTTGAATGACCATCTCCTTGCCTGGAAGAATATGTTCAGTTTCACTGAGTAGGTGATCCTTGGTTGTAGTAACCCGAGCGCTTTTGCCTTGTGGAAAATTGTATTCCACTTCTGCTGATCTTTCAGTGTAGAGGTTGCCATATCCTAGGCAATCCTCACTGTGGTTCCTCGATATTTGAATTGTTTCCTTCTGGCTGCTTGTAGTATTTTCTCCTTTACCTGGTAGTTCTAGAGTTTGCCCACAACATTTTGTGGACTTTTCAATTTGGGATCTCTTTCAGGAGGTGCCTGTTGGATTCTCTCAATTTCTATTTTACCCTCTGATTCTAGTATCTCAGAGCAGTTTTCCTTGATGAGCTCTTGGAAGATGTTGTCCAGGATCATTTTTTCATCGTGATTTTCCAGTAGACCTATGATTATCTCTCCTGGATCTGTTTTCCAGGTCAGTTATTTTTCCATTGAGATATTTTACCTCTTTTTCTAATTTTTCATTCCTGATGTTTTGTTTGACTAATTCTTGGTTCCTCCTAGAGTTATTCAGTTCAATTTGGTTGATTCTAGTTTTTAGCGAATTATTTTCCTTGGTTAGTTTTTGGAGCTCCTTTTCCATATCACACATTTTTCTTTTTAAGGAGCTGTTTTCTTCATTGTAATGTTTTTCTAATTTTGCAATTTTGATTTTAAAAGAATTATTCATTTTATCTTCTATCTCTCTCATTTGGTTTTCAAAATTCCTTTTGAGCCCTTCTAAGAATGCTTTCTGTGCTTGAGACTAGTTTCCTGTTGAGGCTTCAGCTGTGGGTGTGGAGCCATCATTGTCTCCCTCTGAATTTGGTTCTTCCCTCTCTTGATAATAGGGCTCCAGAGTCTTTGTCTTTACAGTCTGCTTTTTACCCATTTTGAGGCAGGGCCCTAGCCATGCCTTTCCTCGAGGGTTCCCAAGCCTTTACTGTTTAAAGCTTTGCCCTTGGGCAATAATTACTATGTTTTCAGGGTCAGAGTGGGGGATTGGAGCAGCCTGGGTTCACTCTGCCATCCTGGTCCCTGGAAGTCCAGATAGGGGCTTTTTAAATTTATAGGATGTGGATTGGTAGTCCCAGGAATAGCTGCTGCCCCTGGCAGGGGCCCTGCATTTGACTCCTACCCTGTTCCATCCAGTCTCAGCCTTGCAGTGATAGGCCTGGCAGTGGCCCTTGTGGTTGGTGGGTCAACTTGCCACCAGGTTGATCAAGCTTCTCTGGGCCTCTGTGTGCTGCAGCTGCTCAGGGTCCTCTTCTGGGCCTCTGCACCCCCTGTTGTCATCTGAATAGGCAGCTAGGTGGTATAGTGACTAGAGCACCGGCCCTGGAGTCAGGAGGACCTGAGTTCAAATATGACCTCAGACACTTAACACTTACTAGTTGTGTGGCCTTGGGCAAGTCACTTAACCCCAATTGTCCTTCCTTCCCCCCTCCAAAAAGATCAATTAAAAAAAAAAACAACTAAAGGTGGGAATTTCAGATAGGAACAAGGAGGAAGAGATATTTTTCTAAGAAACAATTTTGAGCAGTAATATTTTGGAACTTTTCAAATCACATCCCATATGTTATTATCCAGTCAAAGAAGAGTTGACCCTAAAATATCATATAGTGTTTGGGAAATTTCTGACAAAGTAATCACTCACTAGTCAGTACCTGTGGATAGATGAATACTATAGAATTTCTCTCACATATTGATAATGCTAAAATCATTAGAAGTGTTTAAAGAGAAGGAAGATGACCTATGTGGGACAAGGGACAGAATGCTATACTAGATCCTTTCTAAAGTTTCTTCCAACTCTAAAATTGGAAAATTTTATAAATGTTAGCACTATTCCTTTGCTAATTTTACAAATACTAGTGCCTTATGAGATAGATTAGTAGTAAAGAATGTCAGGATTCCTTATTTTAATATGTACTTCCTGAGAAAAGGCCAGCTAACTAGTTGGGGGAAAATGTGTGGTATTTAGTTGTTATTTGAAAATTCTCTTAGAATTTCTACTTTCCTTCAAAACTCAAATGCCACCTTATACATGAAACCTTTCCTGCTATTAGTGCTCCACTATATAAGTTTATATTTTATATATGTGTTTCATGTATTTATTTATATATCTACCTCTCTCTATCTCTGTTTCTGTCTCTCTCTCCAGACATATATACATAAACAGAAACATAGACACATAGGTTTGTAGCTGGAAGGGACTCCAAAATCCATCTAGTCATGTTGTCTCCCCAGACAGAATGCAAGCTCTTTGAGTACAGGGACCATTTAATTTTCATCTTGTTATCCTGCTAAGGAATGTTAATCCCTAGTGCCTAGGACAGTGTCTTCCACACAGTAGGAGTTCAATAAATATCTATTGATTGATTCCAAAGCCTATCATACTAACCGGATGCAGGTCTATGGACTTGAAATTGTCTTTTTTGTAATTTAAATATCCTATTACAGGGCTTGGCAAAAGGCTAAACTAAAAGATGTTGTCATCTATTCATTAATTTTTCTTAATTCTGATTTTAACAAGTACCAAGTAAAATGAGCACTTACACATAACAAAGCAGAAAAGAAAAAGAGGATTATACATGAAACCACAAATCTTTATTATGTTTGGCTTGTTTTTTTCTTTTACGTATGTAATACTTAAATATATAATAAGTTCAACGTGTAATTTTCAGAGCTGTCCTGCTTGTCTATATTTCTGTCTGGACTTCCTTCTCTTTTCTTCTGTGGATTTAAAAAAAGTGCTTCAGTGACTCTCTGGGACAAGGAATAGATAAATCTGGATTCTAGTCATGACTGTCACTAACTAGCCATGTAAACTTGGGCAACTTAATTCAACTGTCTGAGCTCAGTTTGTTTTTTTTTTTATTCATCCTCATGCTCATGTTCTCTGAGGTCTTGTTCAGTTGTGTAGGTCTGTGTCTAAAATCCTAATAACCTGGACTTTGTTTTCTATAGTTACTGTTACTTCCCCCAAAAATTTACTCTTTGTGCCTCTTTCCAGCAGTCCAAGCAAACTTTATGCCCCATGCTCCATCCTTTATTCACGCATACCATTGCTGGGGGAATGACCAACTTTGGAGAAAGACTTCGGCTAAAGACACATGGTATTAAAACAGTGGCGCCAGGGATAAGAATGCATTTTGTACTTGCCCAAATTAGCGTGAAAGGCATGAGGGCAGATGTTTTATTTTCTAGAGAAAATGATGATGATGGTTTATTTGGAAGCTCTCACACATAATACAACAGAATGCAAAATTACAATGCTGATGAACAGGGTGAGTGGCTACTTCTGAATACAGATTAATTGCTGGCCTCCCTCTAGTGGCAATAGAGGTAACATTTGAAGCATTGTACATAGAACTCTTTAACAGATGGTGCTATCTTCTTCTTCTTCTTCTTCTTCTTCTTCTTCTTCTTCTTCTTCTTCTTCTTCTTCTTCTTCTTCTCCTTCTTCTTCTCCTCCTCCTCCTCCTCCTCCTCCTCCTCCTCCTCCTCCTCCTCCTCCTCCTTCTTCTTCTTCTTCTTCTTCTTCTTCTTCTTCTTCTTCTTCTTCTTCTTCTTCTTCTTTCATGGAATTGTAACAAAAATCCCAATGACTGAAGATCACATTGACAATAGAAATAACTTAGAGGTCATCTAGCCCAATTCTCTTGTTCTGTAGATAAGAGAAGTGATACTCAGGGAGGTTTCCCAAGGAACATAGCTGGTCTGCTAGTGACAGAACCAAGTCTGGAACCTAGGTCTTCTTATACAAAGTAAATTTCCTACACACAGTTCCACTGCATTATATTAACACCTTTGAAAAGGGTTTGCAAAATAACATTATATTAACTTGTACCTTTATAAAGAGTTGTGAAATAACCTAACAAAGTTAGAGATGCAGGAATCTATGTTCTATTATTGCACAAAAGGGGAAAATTCATTGTTCCCACAAATATCTACTTTCATTTTAATTAAATGTGATAAATTTTGTTATCTTATAATCCATCATAATTTATTATCTTAAAATCTATCAGGTACATTTCCTTCTTTCATTCAGCAAACATTAATTTAGAGTAGGGGTTCATTAACTTTTTTGTGTCACGGGCCCATTTGGCAGTCTGGTAAAGCCTTTGGATTACTTTTCAGAATAAAGTTTTAAAGCATATAAAATAAAATATATAGTGTCGTGGGATCCTTTCCTGGGGCCTTCCGGACGCCATGTGGCGGGGAGCACCGAGCAGAACAAAGCACACTTACACAGCAACTCAGGGGGCAACTCCAACTTTATTTCCTGCTCTTCTACATATATAGCCTATCCTAGGCAAGCACTTTCCATTTTGGCTCTTGGCCAATTACAACACTTTTTGCCTTTTAAAGTCAAGCACACCTTAACCCCTGGGACTCTTATCTCAAGATTTCTACCTGGAGCAAGGATATTCCTTGTGGACCCGGATGTGCCTCGCTCCTTAGAACAAGGCGGGGTCAGCTGGGGGCCTAGCAGTCCCTCAAGTGCCTAGAGGGTTAATGGGGGCGAGAGGCCTTGCCATCATCGCCTAAGCCCGGAGGCAGTGCCGTCAGGGGTCCAGGGACCTCTCAAGGGCACTGAGGTAAATCCTCGTTGGCTCTCCTACAATATAGGATTACAAAGGAAACCAATTATATTAAAATGAAGTTAGCAAAATTTTAAAAAATAAATTCATGGACCTGAGATTAAGAATCCCTGATATAGTGCCTTCTATGTTCTGAGATTCAAAGATTAAATAAGAAACCCTTGGCCAGCAGGAGCTTAAAGAAAAAGTAAGACAGAATGCAAATGAGTGAAATAGATTATGGAAAATGAATAAGAGAGTTCCAGAATTTTCTGAGAGCCATTAAAAGATAAGTCACTTCCTTCTAGGGGTATCAGGAAAGATTTCATGGAGAACAGTGGCCCTTGAGTTTTCCTTAAAGTGAGGGAAGAATTTTAAAAGGCCAAGATGGAGTTAGGAACAGGACGTCATTTCAATCATAGAGAATGGTATCAACAAAAGTATATCAGGTGGGGAAAAGAGTGATAAGATCTGGGAACAGGTAGTTCTGTTTGGTTGGAATGTAGAAGACATGAATAGGAGAAGTGTGAGATAAGACTAGAAAGGAAGTTATGAGACACATTTTTGAAGGCTTTGAATTCCAAGGAAAGGAGATTATACATTATTCAGTAAGCAAGAGGAAGCCTATTGGATGAAATTTTTTTATATTTTTATCTCAATGGGTTATAGTTCAAATCAGGTCAAGATCACAAGTTCAGTTCCAATAAAATCATTGTCAGCCCAGCACAGAAAAACACTTTGCTCATATTACTTGTTAGTGTTATTAATAAAAGAAATAGCATATTAATATAACAATTTATAATTATAAAGTTTATATACATTGACTAAGTTGGCCACTGTAGCATTCCAAGGAAGTAAGTAATGAATGTATTATTATTTTACAGATTTTACAGATGAGAAAACTCTAAGAGAATTTAGAGAGTTTAAATAGAAGAATCAGGATTCCAATCTAGGTTTTTTGACTCAAAATCCAGTTCTATTGCTGCCTTCTTGCAAATGAATTTTACTGACTATAGAAGAGAACAGAAAAGAAGGTAAATAGGTCTATATATCACTATTTTAAAAACTCCAAGTGTGTCCTAATAACAGTTTCATTTGCATATATGGAGGGCAGGCTATTGGTATTTTTTAATATAAATTTAAAGGAATCAGAATTTTTCAGATTATATAGTGGCATTATAAGTGATTCTCATGTGACAATGGTTAGTTATAAGAAAATCCTGAGCTTTCAAATGCAACAAACATTTATTGAATATCCACTATGTATAGACAAAAGTGGTGCAAGACATAAAACAACTTCTGCCTTTAAGGAGTTTATAATCCATAGCTAAGTGTTATGCAGATTGTAGAAAAAGCCAAAAGGTAACTATAGGTTACTCTAGGAGTGGGTTGGAAAATAGTATGTGAGCATAGGAAGGATAAGATTTTTAAAAATTAATGATCCTTTAGAAACAATATTGTCAATCCAAATGACCTTCCCTTTCTTAATATCTATTTGCATTTAATGAATTTCAATAGAGAAAGTATCATAACAAATTTTCAAATAATCCCCACCTCAAGTCCTCATCAGCATTCTTTATTTGTCCACTCATTTTCATTCACTTTCCCACATATGATTGTATTTAGTGTGTACTCTGCTGTACTCCCTGAGGGACTTGGACAGTTTTTTTCACTATTGCCACTGGTCAACACCCCTCCCTCTCCACTATTCTTCCTATTCCTTAGAGGCCCAGTGAATAGCACCCCAGTTCCAGATACTTAGTAAATATCCATTGGGATATTTACAGACAAAGGGATATTTGCTTCAAAGCTATAGCAAGAAAAAAAAATACATTCTCAAATAAGAGTAGATACATTTTCTCCCTCCCCTTTCTTCCTTATCTTGGTATCTTGGGAATATATTTTCCTCTTGGTCTTTGGGGGAATAAGCTCAGAACTTAGCTCACTTCCTACCTAGCATTAGTCCCATCAAGGTCATGGCCAGATGTGGTACAATTGCAAGATGAGACAGCATCTCACTACTAGCCTACACTCCTCGAAGTGACTCCCAACTGTTGTTCCTTGTTCCTAAGAGCATTAATGCTGTCCCGATTGTGAAATCTGGCTTGGATTCTGACTCCCATATTTCTGTGGATAATTTTACTGACTTTGTGAAATGTTTAAGCTTGACATGGTCTGTCACCAGAAACCATGAGCTAAGTAATCACCAAATGGAGCCTAAAGAGAATGAGGTAAGAGAGACAGCACTGGAAACTAAGAGGCCCTTTTGTAGCCAAAGAGCCTCTGCTTCAACACATGGTTAGCAAACTAGAACCCATTACAGAAGGTATATATGAGCTTATATATAAGCTTCATAGGCTATCTCCCCAAAACACTGTCCTTACACATTATCATGATTCTCCTGGAAGCAACTCCTTAGCATCTTCCTCTTTGAGAGATGCTATCTTTTTGCTAGCACCCTCCATGGGAAGATGCCATCCATTAGACCCCCCATACATACAAAGTGTGACTAAGAAACACACAGTAGGGACACTCAAGGAACATATGTAGTCAGGGGACAAGGGTGGAGAGACTACTCACCTCTGATGGTAAAGGACTGTTGCTGTTCTCTGTTGACATCTGAGGCAGGGTGGGATCGTGGATAGCATGCTGGATGTGGAGGCAGCTACCTCAGATACTAGTTATGTGATAGCACCTGTATCATAGGGTTGTGGTGAGGATCAAATGAGATCATATGTAAATCGTTCAGTTATTTAAAGTGCTATATGAACATTAATAATTATTATTCAGTAATGCTGAACATGCTGGATTTTTACTCTTTGCAAGGCAATGAATGGATATTTGCTCTCTATTGGGATTCATGTCTTCTTTTCAGGATATCTTTGTTGATCTCTTGCTGTGGTATTTGCTAAGCTAATCTCTGCTGCCATATGTTGGTCTTTTGGCCATCTGGGCCATCTGCTGCTCTTTGTTATCATTAGCTTAGATGCAATGGCTACTAGGCTTCTCTCCTTCCAGGAAGTGCTGAAGAATTGTTTATTCTAGAAAACGTAAGGCCACAACAGCAGCACCCAGTCAGGCAACCAATAAAATATTTTAAAGGCTGTCATGTGGGAGAAGGATTATATTAATTCTACGTGACTCTGGAGGGAGAGCTAGATTCATTGGGTAGAAGGTATAGAAAGTCAATTATCAATATATACGCCTATTTTTCATCTCTTTGAAAATGGTTTTTGAACTTATCAAGGGTATTCTTAATAAAAATATGAGAAAAGAAGATATTTTGATAAGTGATTTTCTGAAGGAGATCACACATTCACACAACTGACTTAGTGGTGTATGGAATATAACATACAGTTGTATTTATTTTTTGTTGATTACAAAAAAGTATTTCCCTCAGTAGAATTAAATTTTACCTTACAAATTTTCCTTTTACAAGGTTTTTCTTATTCCTGTGTTAAAATAATACAAGTTTATTCATTTATTAATATATCAAACCCCAGAGATGACTTTGTTCAACAATCAAGCAAGGTTTATTGGAGAGAGACTTTACTCACCCTGGGTATTCATCAGGATTATGGGAAATGTCTTACCTAAGATCCAAATGGAAGGGGGATTTCTTGTAGAGTGTGAGGTTCTTCAGATGTGAATGGAGTTTGCAGATGTTTTTATTTAGAATATATTTCTGACACATTGCAGGGTGTCCTCCTTGATATTTGTGGCCACTCAAAAAAGATTGTTCTAGATATTTGTAAAAGAAGAAAATAAGTGGATAAAGAAAGCATATTAGGGGCGGCTAGGTGGCACAGTGAGTAGAGCGCCGGCCCTGGAGTCAGAAGGACCTGAGTTCGGATGCAGCCTCAGACACTTAACACACACAAACAAAAACCTAGCCATGTGACCTTGGGCAAGTTACTTAACCCCAATTGCCCTCCAAATAAGCAAAAACAAAAACAAAAACAAAAAAATATGACCCAGAGATATATTGAGATGGTTTAAAAAATTTCAGACTTCTCTCTACCACAAGAGTCCACCTTTTTAAATAGTAATATTCTTTTAACAGTGCCACGTGGTGGCAAACCTTAGAATACCATAACTTCAGAAGAATTATGATTACATTTACTCATAGGACAATGGAAAGGTGGGCATCATTAAACTTCAGCATCATAAAAATCATGGATTTAGAACTTAAAGGGACCTTAGAGGTCAAGTCCAAGTCCTTCATTTTTTTTTTTAAGGGGGAAATACAAGGCAATCGGGATTAAGCAACTTGCCCAAGGTCACACAGCTAGTTAAGTGTCAAATGTCTGAGGTCAGATTTGAACTCAGGTCCTCCTGACTCCAGGGCTGGTGCTCTATTCACTGTGTCACCTCACTGCCCCCAAGTCTGTCATTTTACAGACAAGAAAACTGAGGTCAAGAGAGGTTAAATTGTTTGACCCAGGATCACACCGCTAGTAAATGTCTGAGGTAGAATTTAAGCTTAGCTTTCCCTGATTCCAATTTCAGGGCTCTAACCACTACACCATGCTACCCCCACACTAACTCATTCTGTGGTCCTGTTCCTAACTTTCTGGACTTCAGAACCATACCTTTTCTATTGCTGGATGATTCTGGAATGTTCCTCAGTATCTGGACCTCCTTGTCCTGGAAAGGCCTGCTTCCCCTATAGTTCATTATTAAGAGTATTCCTCTTAAAAGCCTGGACCATTTTTCCCTTTCATGAGTTTCTCCAAGAACTTCTATTTTGTGGAAGGACTTGGGCCAGCTATACTTCATTTTCCTCCCAGTTCTGTTTCTGACTTTCTGGACATCCCCCACCCCCAGCTTTTCACATCCTTTTTCTGTACAGTTACCCTTTCCACACTGTGGGGTTTTAGGGGTGCTATGCCCCTGCAATCTGGAAAATCTGTATAAAAATTTTTGGTGCTCCCTTTGTACCAGAGAAGTCTGATTTTTTTTTCTTTTTTCTTTTATGGTTTCTTTTTTTAACAGTATGTTATTGTAGAATTTGGGTTAAGTATTTGGTCGTAGATTTTTGTCATCTGCTGGTCTTTGCAAGTCATCTGCAGCTTTCACAAAACTCCCCTGAAATCCCCATTTAATTTCTGATGTCCACCCACAATATATTGAAACCACAATGGGAAAAGTCCCCATGTGGAAAGGATAACGGTCTTGTCTTCCTCTGATAGAATGCAAGCTCCTTGGGGGCAGAGACTATCTTTCTTTGTGCTTGGATTTATACGCTCAGCACTTAGAGTGCTTCATAAAAGTATAAAGTAGAGTGAATGCTTGTTAAATGCCTGGCATGGAGGCAGGAGTTTTAGAAATCAGCTCCCTATCCCAAAGACCTCATGTAGTTTTGTTTTTTAATATGTAATGCTGGCTCTGAGTCACATTTTCATATTCCTTTATAAGAAAGGCTGGACTTGGGGCGGCTAGGTGGCGCAGTGAGTAGAGCATCGGCCCTGGAGTCAGAAGGACCTGAGTTCTGATGTGACCTCAGACACTTAACACACACAAACAAACAAACAAAAAAAACCTAGCCGTGTGACCTTGGGCAAGTTACTTAACCCCAATTGCCCTCCAAAAACCAAAAAAAAAAAAAAAAAAGAAAGGCTGGACTTGAATTTCCAGTTCCCCTGAAATGAAAAGAAGCAGCTGAGTCTCCCAGATGAGTCAAACCAGCATCTGGGAGGTGGCTATTGCTGCCCCAAAACAACTCATGAGGAAACTTATGTTAAAGGCTTTTGTAGGACACAGAACTCCAGGACTGGAAAGAACTTTAGAGGTCCTTATGTTCAGTACTATAGGCCCATCAACCCCAACATGTTTTCCCATTTGCTTTGAAGAGGTTTGACTAAGTCGGCAGCTAAAGAAGAGGCTGCTCGTTCTGTGGATTTGCTTAAAGGTGCCCTGGAACTTGAGATACAGCTCCCTCTGCTGTTTGCATGGATCATGCCTAACTTCTGTTTTGGCATGGAGATTTAAAGACTCAGACGATTTAAAAAAAAAACATTTTGTCCAGTTCTTGGTTTTTCAGCCCTTTTAACCTGGTATCCTTACTATGCATTAAAAATATCAGAAAGTCAAATACAGTATGTGGGATAGGTAGCCACCGTTGCTGTTCATATAGATTAAAAAATAACCCTCATGGAGTTACAATTTTTTTTTCTAGCCAGCATATCAATGTCTGATCATTTATAAAGGGTTTCATTGCAAATATGCAAAATGTTAAATGTTTTGCAAATCTTAAAGTGCTACACAATAATAATAAAAAGCTCTAAAATAATAAAAGAACAATAACAAATGTTATCCATAAAATGACCAATTTTCAAGTAGTTCTAACTTTCTTCATAAATATGTGGATAAGCAAAAATCTGTTGTTCATGTTGGTGTGAACTTGTGATTTCATTTTTCATTTGTATTATCAACAAACATTTTCTCTGTCACTTCTTTAAGTTTAGACAATAAAGAAATAAAATATGTCAATACCTGATTTCTAGGATTCAATTTCCAAGGTATAAATTTAGCAATAGGCTCTTCCAAGCCAACTTCAGAATACTACCAAAATGAAATCATAAGTTCAGACCAACAAATTTTGAAAATTGCTCATGATGACACAAAAGTTGTGAACCTGAGTAGTAAGATAGATAATGGTGTCTTTGACAAATAGGAATTTTCAGAAAAGCAATGAGTTTTGAGAGGATAAAAGAGTGAATTCTGTTTTACACATGTTAAGTTTGTCATAGTTGTGGAATATCCATTTGGATATTTGAATATCCATTAGTGTGTGTATACACACACACACACACACACACACACACATATACACATATACTACTCGGGATTGCTGGATCAAAGAGACACAGTAGCTATTTTGCATAATTCTGAATGGAACCCATTTCATTACATCACCAGTGGTTTTCCATTTGGTTTCCCCATAACCAATACTGATTTCATTTTTGGTCATTTTTTTCTTTTGCCAATTTGCCTAATGTGGGTATAATCTTAGACTTGTTTTAATTTGCATTTTCTAAATATTAGTGATATTTTCTTAGGATTATTTAGTTTTTAATTCTTTTTTTACTTCATATTATATGGTCATCTGTATTAGGAAATGGCTTTTGTGTTTAATTTTCTTATTTATTTTGAATATGAAACTTTTATTAATGATATTTGCCACAGATTTTAAACTTCTATTTATTTGTTATTTTTTATTACTTATTTTTCAGTCATAGTCATTTGGAAAGAGAGAAAAACATTGGGAGGGAGAAAACAGTTGAATCAGGGTAAGACAGAACTAAGTGAAAAGAAACGGAAATAGGATGAATATTTAGAGGAAGGAGCCCACTATATATATGCTCTCAGCTGATGTCAGGCATGGTTGTGGTTGGAATGGAGCAGCATATGACTTCTAAAGAGGAAATTCTGCTCTTGTTAATTTTGGAGTATCTCTCCAATACAGCTTTTGGCATGTGATGACAGTAAAGGTCTGTAAGTCTGATGGACTATTTAATATTGAAAGAAAAAATATCTTTTTCTAGAAAACTTTGGGAATGTCCCAATTTGTATACCATTTGTTTATCCTACACTCAAACATGAATTAAACAGAGAGATAAATGAGTCTAGTAACTACAACTGTAGTCAGAGTGTAACACTATTCAGAACAAAACATGCAGGTGGGCTCTTGTTATTATTAGACATAGGAATAGATATGCAAAGATTGAGGTTCAAATAGGAAAGCATTTCTCCTCTCCTCCCCTTGTCAGCTCCCCTACTAATTTTCTTGCTCAAATCCTTTCCTATGCACACACCCTTTTAGTGCCAGATTACCTCATATCCATATCTACTCAACAACTTATACATTTTAATGTCATTACCAGAATCTGTCTACTAAAGTTTTCCTCTAATGCTACATCGGGGTGTGGAGTTGATCTTGGATTCTCAAAGGCTCTTGATGTTAAAAAGAATACAAGCTTAAGCAAGTTATTCAAGGTGAAAGGACTTTGAGTTCAGATCTGTCAATGGAAAGGTCAACCTTGCTAAGTAAGGATGTGCTCATCACCAGAAGATTGGCCAATTGGTGTGAATTGTTTTCTCTCTTATGGTAAGCAATGAAGATCATCAAATGAGTCAAAGAGAACCAAATCAATGAAATCATGGGTCTGGCTAACTGTAGACAACCTCCCCTTGACCTGATAACCTCAAGATACCACTGGTTCTGCTTTGCTCAGATTAGTGTTATAGAATTCTTTTGGATCAGGAGTTCTTAACCTAGATTTCAGGGGGAGCCCATGAACTTGGATGAGAAAGCAAATAAATGTAACTAGAAGCTTTTTTAAAGAAAAAAAATTAAAATAGTAATAACAGATAAGGGGCAACTAGGTGTACAGTGGATAGAGTGTTGGGACTGGAGTCAGGAAGACTCATCTTCCCAAGTTCAAATCTGATTTCAGACACTTATTAGCTGTCTGACCCTGGGCAAGTCACTTAACCTTGTTTGCCTTAGTTTTCTCACCTGAAAATGAGCTGGAGAAGGAAATGGTAAATCACTTTCATATCTTTAACAAGAAAACTTCAAATGGGGTCATGAAAGTCAGACACAGTTGAAAATGACTGAATAGCAGCAATAACAAAATAACATAAATAACTAGCTGTCATGATTTATTTTAAAGAGAGGGAAAACCAAATTGCCAATACCAAAAGTAAAAAAAAAATCATGCCAAATGAAAAGAAAACAAAGGGAATTGTTGGAAACAATTTTGCCTGATTGTATGCCAACTGGTGATATGTCAGCTGGTCAGCCAGTTTATTAAATGCTTACTATGTGCAAGGCACTATTTGAGAGCTTAATGCATGATTTAATTATAAAAATACAAAACACCTAAATTAACAGAACAAGAAGCAGAATCTCAGAAAAAATGACTAAAATAAGCCATAAATGAATCCCTGAAGGAAAAAAAAACCTAAAGCCATGTTTAGGTGCATTGTGGCACTGAAGTGGCATAGGGGACAAATACTGGAGTTGGAATCGGGAAGACATGAGTTCAGTTCTTGACTCAGATACTTAAAAGCTGTGTGATTTGGTGCAAGTCCCTCCTCTCTTAGCCTCAGCTAACTTTGGAGAGGCAATTTGGTATAGTGTATAGATCACTGGAGTTTTAGAGTCTAGAAGATCTGAATTTTAATGCTAACTGAGGTACTTACCAGCTGTGTGACCCTGGGAAAGTCATTTAACCTTTCTGGGTCTCAGTTTCCTTAACTGTAAAATAAAGGGCTTGACTTAATCACCTCAAAGGCCCCTTCCAGCTCTAAAAATATGATACTATGATTTATAAATGAATACCATAAACAATTCAAAGAACAATTAACTCTAATATAAGCTGTTAATAAAAAGTATAAAACAGAGGATATTATAAAATTCTCCTATGATACATATATAGTATTGACACCTAAACCAGAAAGAGATAAAATAGAGAAAACCACGCAAAAATATTTCTAATGACATAAAAATATTTAATTAAACACTAGCAAAGAGGCTTTAGGTAACTAGGTGTCATAATGGATAGAGTGATGGGGCTGGAGTCAGGAAGATTCCTCTTCCTAAGTTCAAATCTGGCCTCAGATACTTGCTAGCTGTGTGACCCTGGGAAAGTCATTTATCTCTGTTTGCCTCAATTTCCTCATCTGTAAAATAAGCTGGAGAGGGAAATTGCAAACCACTTAAGCATCTTTACCAAGAAAACCCCCAATGAGGTCATGAAGAGTCAGACAGAACTGAAAACAGCTGAAGAAAAATAAAGAACAACAAAGAGACTTCAGCAACATCTTTAAAAGATGATGTACTTTGACCAGGTTGAATTTTTTTTTTATCAAATGCTTTATTAACTTCTAGTTTATATCATTCATTTCTGCAAGATTTTGAGTTACAAATTTTCTCCCCATTTTTCCCCTACCCAACATCCCAAAATAGTGATCCCACTGGATATCCCCTCCTCCAATCTACTCTCTCCTGTATCTTCTCCCATACCCTCTTCAACTTTCCAGTAGGGCATGGTGGATCTCTATGCCCCAGTGCCTGTATATCTTATTTCCAATTTACATGTAAAATAATATTGATAATAGTATATATATATATGTATATATATATATATGTGTGTGTGTGTGTGTGTGTTTGTATGTATATACATATGTATTTTAAACATTTGATTTTAAAACTCTGATTTCCAGATTCATTCCCTTCCTCCCTTGTCACCCACCCTTACTGGGAAGATAATTCAATATAGGTTGTAAATGTGTACCTATGCAAAACATTTTCATAGTAGATATATTGTAAAAGACTGACTATATTCCCTTCCCTCCTATCCCACCTCCCACTTGTTCTATTCTCTTCTTTGATCCTGTCCCTTTTCAAAAGTGGGTGCTTCCAACTTCCCTCTCCCCCAGGCTGCCCTCCCTTTCATCATCTCCTCTCTCATCCCCTTCTCCCCTACTCTCCTATAGGGTGAGATACCATACCAGTTCCCCCCTAAGCCAAATTCAATAAGAATAAGGTTGACCCATTCCCTTTTGACTTCCTGTTCTTCCCCTCCATTGTAACCATTTTCCCTTACCTCTTCTATATGAGATAGTTTACCCCATCTCCTCTCATTATATTCCTATCTTACCTCTTAATTTCACCTTTTAAGTATCATCCCTTCCCATTAAACTGTTCCTGTGCCCTCTATGTATACCTGTACACATATATACACACATTCACATATGTATTCATATGCCCATATGCCCTCCTATATAGACATATATATGTATGTATATATATGTATATATATATATATATATGTTCTATTCCCTTCAATTATTCTCATACTAAGAAAAGTTTCATAAGTTATAATTATCATTTTTCCATGTAGGAATGTAAATAGTTCAACTTTGATAAGTTCCTTATGATTACTTTTCCCTGTTTACCTTCTCATGCTTCTCTTGCTTCCTGTATCTGAATGTCAAATTTCCTATTCAATTCTGGTTTTTTCATCAAGAATGCTTGGAAGTCCTCTATTCCACTGAATGACCATGTTTTCCCCTGAAACATGATACTCAGTTTTCCTGGGTAGGTGATTCTTGGTTTTAATCCCAGCTCCTTTGACCTCTGGAATATCATATTCCAATCCCTTAGCTCCTTCAGTGTAGAAGCTGCCAGATCCTGTGTTATCCTGATTATGTTTCCACAGTATTCAAATTGTTTCTTCCTGGCTGCTTGTAATATTTTCTCCTTGATTTGGGGATTCCAGAACTTGGCTATAATATTCCTAGGAGTTTTCTTTTTGGGATCTTTTTCAGGAGGTGATTGGTAGATTCTTTCAACCTTCATTTTGTCCTCTGCTTCTAAAACATCAGGGCAATTTTCCTTGAGGATTTCTTGAAAGATGATTTCTAGGTTCTTTCTTTGATCATGACTTTCAGATAATCATGACTTTCCAATAATTTTTAAATTATCTCTCCTGGATCTATTTTCCAGGTCAGTGGTTTTTCCCATGAGATATTTCACATTACCTTCTGTTTTTTCACTTGTTTGGATCTGTTTAACAGCAGCTTAATTTCTCATAAAGCCACTAGCTTCCATTTGCTCCAATCTAATTCTGAAGGAATGATTCTCTTCAGTGAGCTTTTGATATTCTTTTTTCATCTGGAAAATTTGGTTTTTTAAGGCATTCTTCTCCTCATTGGCTTTTTGAGCCTCTTTTGCCATTTGAGTTAGTCTGTTTTTTAAGGTGTTATTTTTTTCAGTCAGGTTGTTAACTCTCATTTCATAATTTTCTTGCATCATTCTCATTTCTCTTCCCAATTTTTCCTACACTTCTCTTATTTGGTTTTCAAAATCCTTTTTAAGCTCCTCTATGGCCTGTAGCCAGCTCGCATTTTTCTTGGAAGCTTTTGGTGTAGGAGTTCTGACTCACTGTCTTCCTCCTGTTCCATGCTTTGATCCTTTTTGTCCCCCAAAAGTGGGGGATTCCTCTGTTTGGAGGATGTTGGATTCCTCTGTTTGCTTTGCTTCCCTCATTTACTCATGTTGCCACTCAATTACTTGATTTTTGCCATAGTAGGACTCTGCTACCAGACAGGGGAGCTTCATACCAAACAGTGGGACTTTCTCAGCTGCTGAAGGTATTAGTCGGGTTCCCTCTCAGAAGCCTCCACATGCTCTGGTAAACTGGTCACACAACCCACGACCTCCACCCTAGACTGCAATCCAGCTCCAAGCAGGTTAAAGCAAGACTGATTACTCCTCAGAGTGGTTGCTTGGTTCCCTTACAGTCTGCAGGCCAGGAGCTGAAGCTGCCGTGTGGTGGCCACTGCACAGCTGAGGCACTTCAGCAGCTTCTCACTCCAGGGGATAAAGGCCAACCACACTCCCAACTACTGGATCCAAAGTTCACACTGCACTGACCTCTCACTTTGTCTTTGGCATCTATGGGTTGATAATTGAGGAAACCACCACAGATGCTGGTGATCTGAAGTTCCCCCAGCCAGCAGCTGGTCAGGCCCGCCCTTGGGCTAAAGCCTCTAGCTCACCCAGAGCTGGGGTCAGCTCCCAGAACCCTGTTCTGGCTACTCCCTGCAGGCCTGCAGGGCTGTCCTCAGTGGGAAGTTAGCTTCTCTGTGTCATTTTGTGGATTCTGTAGCTCCAAAGTTTGTTCAGAGCCACCTTTTACATGAATTGGTGGGAGCCGGAGCCCAGAGAAAGTCCTGTTTCTACTCTGCCATCTTGATTCTGCCCCCAACCAGGTTGAATTTATACCAGGGATTCATTCAGGGTTGGTTCAACATTAGGAAATATACAAATAACAAGAACAATGAAAATCAAATTATTATATTAATGGACATAAAAAACTCTTTTGACAAAACACAATACCCACTTCTGTTAAAAAAATTAAACATATAGGAATACAAGAACCTTTCCCTAATATTGTGAATGATATAATATCTAGCATTTACATGGTGCTTTAAGGTTTGCAAAAACTCTTAAATATTTACTTATTACATACATTTTACACGCATTACCCTTTTCTTTCACCTTGGAAAACTTGCCAGTGTTTATACCCTCCTGACACCAAGAAACTTTGAGAATTCAGTATCAACTCCACATTATGATTAAAGCATCAGGGGAAGATTTTAGTAGACAGATTTTGGTATTGGGCTAATTACATTAAAATGTATAATTTTCATTTCAATTATACTTGATCCTTGCAAGAAACCTGGCATGTATAGTTGCTGTTATTTTATATTTCTGCATTTTTTACTGATGAAGAAATTGGGGTTGAGTAATTTATATAGCAAAAAAGTATCTGAGCTCAGATTTTAATGTGTTGGGGAACCTGGGACCTTGAGGTCACTTGTGGCTTTCTAGGTCCTTTGGTGCAGTCTTTTGACTGAGTTCAAGTTTTATAGAAGAAATCCTTTTATTAAGGGGACTTGTTCTGGGAAGTCTGGATTCAGTCAAGGGGCCACACTTGAGGAACTACAGGGCCACATGTGACTGCAAGGCCACCAGTTCGCACCCTTGAGGACTAATACTCTATCTAAGAGTCAGCGTTATATGTAAAGGAGAAATGCTAGCAGCCTTTCTAAAAAAGTCAAGAATGAAGCCAGGATGTCCATTATCACCACTCTTCTGTGATATAGTTCTAGCCCTTTTGTGGCTACTTCTCAGTTTGTGCCTCTGATATGTAGCTATGATTCTGAAGTAAAGAAGTGGGTTAAAAGGCAATAGCTTTTCAGTTAGAATCTGAATTCTCACTTGACTTTGAAGATTTGTGCTTCCTTTTTTTCTTTTTCTTCTCCCATTTCCTCTTTTTATGTTTGTGTTTTCTCCTTATGGTTCTCCCTTACGTTCAGACCTTCTGGAATTGCTTCCATCTTCTTCTGAGACAGACTCCTCTACTAGTTTCCTTAACTGGCATATTCTCACATCTTTTTTTTTTTTTTGGAGGGCAATTGGGGTTAAGTAACTTGCCCAAGGTCACAGAGACAGGTTTTTGCTTGTGTGTGCGTTAGGTGTCTGAGGCTGGATCTGAACTTAGGTCCTTCTGACTCCAGGGCCGACGCTCTACTCACTGCACCACCTAGCTGCTCCCATATGATAGATTCTTAATAAATGCTTGTTGATTGATTGATTGGTTGATAATCAGTGGCAGAGTTAGGACTTGAAACTTGCTCTTCTCATACTAGATTCTTGATCCTTTACATACTTCTTGCTATTGTCTAGAATGAGAATGATGATAGTACCATTTTAATCTATCCTGAATAGACCCCATATGTACTGTATTCAATTTTGAGCATCAACTTTTTAGAAAAACAAACTTTGAAAAATTAGTGTACCCAGAAGTGGGTGCCTACGATGTTGAGGAGACTTAAAATAATATAATTTTGAAGAGCTGGAGAAGGAGCTGAAGATGTTTAATCTTGAGAAGAAGAGACAAGAAGACTTGAAGGGGTATGATAATGGTCTCCAAAGATTTCATAGAGGCAGCTAGGTGGTACAATGGACAGAATACTAGGTTAGGAGTGAGGAAGACCTGAATTCAAACTTGATGTCAGACAATTACAAGTTGTGTAACCCTGGCCAAGTCAACCTCTGTCTGCTTTGGTTTCTTCACCTGTAAAATTAGAATAACAAAACACCTACTTCCCAGGGTTAGTTTGAGGATAAAATGAGATAATATTTGTGAAACTCTTTGCAAATCTTAAAGTGCTATAGAAATGCTAGCTATTATTCTATGTGGGCTCAGTCATACATTCAATTAGTAAAAGATGTACTAAATCAATTATTAAGCTATATCTACTTTCTTATCTCTATGAGAATGGATTCTTAAACTTTTGGAGGGTGTCCTTAATAAAGATAAAGAAAGGAAGAGACACACTTTGACAAGAGATTTTCCACAGAAAGCCACACCTTTGCATTCACATAATTGACTTAGTAAGGGGATAGAATATAATTATGTTTATGTTTTGTTGATTACAAAAAATTTCCCTCAGCAGAATTAAATTTAGTCTAAAATCTTTCCCATTTATATGTTAAAACCATAAGATTGCTAATTTGTTAATAGATCAAACAACAGAGGTAACTTTGTTCATCAATCAAGCAAGGAATACTGGAGAAAAATTTGCTTTGCCATAGCTATCCACCAGAATCATAAGGGATGTCTTACTTAAGGTCCAAATGGAAGAGGGAAGCCCTGTAGATGGTGAACTTTTCCAGACAAGAACGGAGTTTTGCAGAAGCCATTGTTTGGAATGTATCCCTGGAACACTACATGGTGTCCTGCTTGAGATCTGTGACTACTCAAAGGTGACTGACCTAGCAGTCTTCACAAGGAGAAAACAAGTGGATAAAGAAAGTATATTATTCACATTTTGACATGTATTGGGATGCTTTAAAAAAAATCCCAGGCTTTTCTCTGTCACAAGAGACTATTTTTCTTTTTTTTTAATTAAAAAGATTTATTATAAGTTTCAAATTCTCTCCCTCCCTCTACCCCTCCCACTCATTCAGAACTTAAGAAATATAATACTAAATTCGCATACAAAGTCATGCAAAACATATTTTCATGTTAGATATGCTTTTTAAAAAGCAAGAAAGTAAAAATATGCTCAGAGTACATAATTTCTCTATCTGGAGGTGGAGAGCATTTTATATCATAAATCTTTTGGAATTGTCATGGGTCATTATATTGATCAGAATTATTAAGTCTTTCACAGTTGATTGTTTTTCTCATATTGCTCTTACTGTGTACATAGTTCTTTTAATCCTGCTCACTTCACTTTACATCCATTCATATGTCTTCCCAGGTTTTCCTGAAACCATCCCTTTCATAATTTTTCATAGCACAATAGTATTCCATCACAATCATATACCACAACCTGTTCAGTTATTCCCCAATTGATGGATGCCCCTTCAGTTCCCAATTCTTTGTCATCACAAAAAGAGCTGCTATAAATATTTTTGTATATATGGGTCATTTTCATTTTTCTTTGATGTTCTTAGGGTATAGCCCTAGCAGTAGCAAAATTGGGTCATACTTTACAATTTTATAGCCCTTTGGACACAGTTCAAATTTGTCCTCCAGAATGCTTGGAGTTCCATCAACAGTGCATTAGAGTACCTATTTTTCCACATCCCTTCTAGCATTTGTTATTTTTCTTTTCTGTCATGGTAGTAAATCTGATTGGTGTAAGTTGGTACCTCAGAATTTTAAATCTGCATTTCTCTAATTATTAATGATTTAGAGTACTTTTTTCATATGACTATTGATACCTTTTATTTTTTTTTCTTCTGAAAACTGCCTGTTCATATCCTTTGATTGCTTATCAATTGGGAAATGAAGAGCTCATCTTTTTAAATAGCAATATTCTTTTTTTTTTTTTTTCAGGGCAGCTAGGTGGAGCAGTGAGTAGAGTGTAGGCCCTGGAGTCAGAAGGACCTGAGTTTGGATCCGACCTCAGACACTTAATGCATACACAAATAAAAACCTAGCTGTGTGGCCTTGGGCAAGTTACTTGACCCCAATTGCCCTCCAAAAAAAAAATATTCTTTTTTTTTTAAGCAATTGGGGTTAAGTAACTTGATCAAGGTTACACAGCCAGTTATTTTTGTGTAGGTGTTAAGTATCTGAGGCAGAACCGATCCGGGTTCTCCCGATTCTGGGCAGGCGGTGCTCTTACTCACTGGGCCACCTAGCCACCCCGCAATATTCTTTTGAAAATGCCATGTGGCAGCAAACCTAAGAACATTATGGTCTTAGAAGAATTAAGATTGTGAGTTACACAAAGGGCAATGGAAATATAGGCAAAAGTAAACTTCAGCATCATAAGATCATAGATTTAGGCCTTAAAGCTCACGTCTAAGCCCTTTATTTTACAAACAAGGAAACTGAGGCCTAGAGAGGTTAAGCAATTTGCTGGAGATCACACAGCTAATACACATTTATGAGGCAGATTTTAAGCCCAGATCTTCCTTCTCACTAGCTCATTTCCTCCTGGTCCTGTTCATGAATTTCTGGACTTCAAAACAATGCCTCCTTTACTGCTGGCTCATCCTGGAACTTCCCCTACTACCTGGGCTTCCTCGCCTTTAAATGACTTTTCATTCCTGTGACCTGCTTAATATTGAATATTTCTGCACAAGATCTTCCCCCCTTCATGAGTTCCTCTTAAAACTTCCATTTTGTGGAAGGACCTAGGCTGTTTATTCTTCAGTTTTATCCCAATCCTGTTTTTGGATTCTTCCCTCCTTCTCCACATTACTCCCCAGTTTTTCTGCTCCTGTTTGTGTGTTGTCTTCTCCCATTAAAATGTAAGCTCCTTGAGGGCAGGGACTATCTTTTTGCTTATATTTAAATCCCCAGCACTTAGCAAAGTACCTGACACATAGTAGATGTTTAACGAATGCTATTTCTTTTCTTCCTGAAAATATTCTTCTAGAAATGCAATATAGCCACAAATCATGAAACACCATGACTTAGGAAGATTCAAAATTGTGGCTTACCCAAAGGGTTACATTTTCTTTAAAATAAAGATAACAATAGCAGCTTCCTTCCAGGGTTATTAAATAAGATAATATTTGTAATGTGCTTGGCACATTACATTAAAACACTATATAAGGGGTGGCTAGGTGGCTCAGTGAATAGAGCACTGGCTCTGGAGTCAGGAGGACCTAAGTTCAAATCCGACCTCAGACACTCGACACACTTACTAGCCGTATGACCTTGGGCAAGTCACTTAACCCCAATTGCCCTCCAAAAAAGGCAAAAAAAACCCCAACAAACCCCACGATATAAATGTTAGCTATGATGATGATGATAATGATGATGGTAGTAGTGTAAAGATGCAAAATGGCCTGCAGTAAGTTTCCAACAATAACTCCAATGTAAAAAGTGGTGTAAAATATATCGCTGAGACATAAATGCCTGGATAAGAGATGGGCTGCTCTTGTAGATGAGAGACAATATACAAATATACGGATTATTGTATGCAAAATATTCAAAAACTCAAAGGAGATCTGGTAGTATATCAGCTCCGTGCTCTAATGGACCCAATGTGAAAGAACATGAAAAAGAATTGCACACAGAATGAAAGAAAAAAAAAAGAATTGCACAGAATGAGACTATACAGAGCATTTTTCAGGTAGAGAACTGGACTGGATGACCCCCAACTTCCCTTCTATGATGGTGTGATTTTAAGTAAAAGAGTTGTTGATTTATGGTGAGGGGGTACTGATTTGGAAATGGCCCGGAGGAGCAGGGAGAAAGTCAGCTTCTAGTCCCTTGGCTAAGCATTTCTAGGTTGGCTGAGGCCAGCCTTTTCATTCTTATTCTGTTGTCGGGATCTTTCAATTTGCAATATTTTTCTAAGGGATAGAGAGACTATAAAATTTTATAGAGGTAATACAAAAGACATATATAGCTAGAATAAAGAGAGAAGCTGTCAACCAAGGAGAGAAATATTCAAATTCAATAGCTCTAATAAAGCTCTTCTATCCAAGATATGTCAGGAAATAAAATAAATAAATAAAAAAATATAAGAAAAAGAGTCATTACCAAATATACAATAAGAGGTCGAAAATATGAACCAGAAGGTTTTTTTGAAAAATAAATTAAAATTATCAACAACTATATAAAAGACGGTTCCAAATCACTAATAATAAGAGAAAAGTAAAATAAAACAACTCTGATCACTTCAGCTTTGACCCAATGCTATTTCTTTCCTTAGATCTATTTCCAATAGATTACCAAAGATTACAAAAGTTATATTTGGTAAATACTAGAGGGTCTATAGGAAGATAAGCACACTAAAGTGCTGTGGTTGGAGCTGCAAATGTTCTAACTATTCTGGAAACAATTTGGAGTTATACTAGAAAAGTCACTAAACTATACACCTTCTTTGACCCTGCAAAACCATAGGGAAGCCAAAGTCATTACATAAAAATATCTATAATGGTACTTTTCATGCTAGCATCCCTATGGGCATAAAATGGGTACCCACAAATTAAACTGAGGTATATGAAAGTAATGGAATGTTATTGTATTGTAAGAAATGATGAATATGAAGAATTCAGAGAACTTTGGAAGGACATAGATTAATGAAGATTAAAGCAAAGCAAAACTAATTTGCATAATCATCACAATAATGTAAAAGAAAGCATCACTGAAAGACATCAGAATTCTGATCAGTTCTGTGACCAGTCAACTATGCATGAAAAATAGCTCCTTCCTTTCATCAGAAAGGTAGTGGACTCTAGGTGTGGAATAAGGCATACACTATAAGACTTGTTTTGTTTTTGTTTTTGTAATTTTTCTTTTTTTAAAATTAATTTATTAGTTTAGTTTCAGTTAACAAGATTCAATTCCATAGTTCCTTTATTTTCAAGTTTCCTTTACTTCCCTCACCCCACGACAGCATATAGTCCAGTATAGGATCTGCAAATACATACATATTAGACATTATTCCAATTACAAAGGTGTATTGTACTAGGTGGGATGAAAGATGGTAAAGAAGAAATAAAACCAAACAATGAAAAGAAAAAGATCATTTAGTTTGCTTCCATCAGGATTCAGGCTCAGTTCTTTCTAGTTATATCTCTGGATGGCGCATTTCTCTCTTTCTTGAGTCTTTTGGGATTGACTTATATCACTGCTTTGCTGAAAAGAATCCAGTCTGTCATAATTGGTCATCACAGATATGGTATGTCTGTGGTTGTATACAAATTTCTTCTGATTCTACCCTTCTCGCTCAGCATCAGTTTGTATAAGTCTCTCCAGGTAATTATGAAATCTGTCACTTCCTCATTTCTTATAGCACAATAATATTCCATTACATTCATATACCACAACTTGTTTAGCCATTCCCCAATTGATGGGCACCCCTTTAGTTTCCAATTCTTTGCAATCATAAAAAGGGCTGCTATAAATATTTTTGTACATATGGGTCTTTCTCCCACTTCTGTGATCTCTTTGGGATATAACCCTAGAAGTGGTATTGTTGGGTCAAAGGGTATGAAATTATTTATAATCCTTTGGTCATAATTCCAGATTGCTCTCCAGAATGGTTGGATAAGTTCACAACTCCACCAGCAATGTATTAGTGTTCCAATTGGTCCACATCCTCTCCAGCATTTGTCACTTTCTTGTTTTGTCATCTTAGCCAATCTGACTGGAGAGATGTGGTATCTCAGAGTTGTTTTGATTTGCATTTCTCTAATCAATAGTGATTTAGAGCATTTCTTCATATGTTTATAGATATCTTTAATTTCTTTCTCTGAAAACTGCCTGTTCATATCCTTTGACCATTTATCAATTGGGGAATGACTTGTATTCATATAGATTTGGCTCAATTCTCTATAAATTTTAGAAATGAGTCCTTTATCAGAGACACAAGTTGTAAAAATTCTTTCCCAATTTCCCACCTCCCTCTTGATCTTGGTTACATTGGCTTTGTTTGTACAGAAGCTTTTCAATTTAATGTAATCAAAATTATCCATTTTGCATTTTATAATGTTCTCTAATTCTTGTTTGGTCCTAAAGTCTTCCCCTCTCCACAAATCTGTCAGGTAAACTATTCCTTGCTTTCCCAAATTGCTTACAGTATCATTCTTTACACCTAGATCATTCACCCATTTAGACCTGATTTTGGTATATGGTGCTAGATAATGGTCTATGCCCAGTTTCTGCCATACTGTATTCCAGTTTTCCCATCAGTTTTTGTTAAATAGTGCATTCTTATCCCCAAAACTGGGGTCTTTGGGTTTATCGAACAATATATTACTATATTCATTAACTGCTGGGTCTCCTGCGCCTAATCTATTCCATTGATCCACTACTCTACACCTCTGCCAGTACCAAGCAGTTTTGATGACTGCTGCTGTATAATACAGATTAAGATCTGGCATAGCTAGTCCACCTTCCCTAGCGTTTCTTTTCATTAATTCCCTTGATATTCTAGACCGTTTGTTTATCCAGATAAATTTTGTTATTATTTTGTCTAACTCTACAAAGTAGTTTTTTGGTAAATTGATTGGTATGGCACTAAATATATAGTTTAGTTTGGGTAAAATTGTCATTTTTATTATATTAGCTTGACCCAGCCACGAGCAATTGATATTTTCCAACTATTTAGATCTGATTTTATTTGTGTAAGAAGTGTTTTTGTAGTTGTGATCATATAGATTCTGGGTTTGTTTTGGCAAGTAGATTCCCAAATGTTTTACAATGTCTACAGTGACTTTAAATGGGATTTCTCTTTCTATCTCTTGTTGAGTTTCATTAGAGATGTACAGGAATGCTGAGGATTTATGTGGGTTTATTTTATATCCTGCAACTTTGCCAAATTTATTTATTGTCTCAAGTAGTTTTTTACTTGATTCTCTAGGATTCTCTAAGTATATCATCATATCATCTGCGAAGAGTGATAGCTTGGTCACTTCTTTGCCTAATCTGATTCCTTTGATTTCTTTTTCTTCTCTAATCGCTACTGCTAGTGTTTCTAGTACCAGATTGAATAAGAGGAGTGATAGTGGACACCCTTGTTTCACTCCTGATCTTATTGGAAAGCCTTCTAGTTTATCCCCATTGCATATAATACTTGCTGATGGTTTTAAATAGATGCTATCAACTATTTTAAGGAAGGCTCCATTTATTCCTATACTTTCTAGTGTTTTTAATAGGAATGGATGTTGTACTTTGTCAAAAGCCTTTTCTGCATCTATTAATATAATAATATAAATTTAAAACTTTTTATTATTGATATAATCAATTATACTAATAGTTTTACTAACATTAAACCATCCCTGAATTCATAGAATAAATCCCACCTGATCATAGTGTAATCTTTGTAATATATTGTTGTAATCTTTTTAGCTACTATTTTATTTAGGATTTTTTTTGGATCCATATTCATTAATGAAATTGGTCTATAATTTTCTTTTTCTGTTTTTACACTTTATGGTTTAGATTTTAGTATCATATTTGTTTCATAAAAGGATTTTCATAGAATCACTTCTTTGCCTATTATTCCAAATACTTTATTTAATATTGGAATAAGTTGATCTTTAAATGTTTAATAGAATCACTTTTAAATCTGTCTGGTCTTGGTGCTTTTTTCTTAGGAAGCTCATTTAT
>WOXC01005361.1:795000-906902 GCA_011680675.1 Gymnobelideus leadbeateri | reverse complement strand
GAAAGATTTTATCAAATGCTTTAATGAAATTTAAGTATACAATATTTATGGCTTTCTTTGGGTCTGCCCATCTGGTAACCCTATTAAAAAAGGGAAAGAGGTTAATCCAGCAAAGCTAATTCTTGACAAACCCATAATTAGCTTTTAGTGAGCACTAGGTCCCTTACTAAAAGCTCGCAAACCTTTTTATTTTTAAAATTGTTTTTATTTCATTAAATATTTCCCAATTACATATAAAAAAGTTTTTAATGCTCATTTTTTGAAAACTTTGAGTTCCAAATTCTCTCCCTCCTTCTTGCCCCTCCCCACTTACTGAGAAGGCAAACAGCTTGATATCTATTATACATGTTAAGTCATGCAAAACCTATCTCCATATTAACTATGTTGTAAAAGAAAACACAAACAAAATAAAACAATGAAAATAAAGAAAAAGTAGGCTTCACTCTGAATTCAGAGTCCATTGGTTCTCTCTCTCTCTCTCTCTCTCTCTCTCTCTCTCTCTCTCTCTCAATGGATAGCATCTTTCATCATAGGTCCTTTAGAATTTTCTTAGGGAGCCAAGATGGCGGAGTAGAAACAGCATTTCCAATGTGCTCTGCCCCACACAAATTTCAAACAATGTGAAAGGGAGCTCCAAACAACTTCTGGAGCCACAGCACCCACAGAACAGCACAGAGAAGCTAACCTCCTGCTGAGGACAGCCCAGCAGCCCTACAGGGAGTCACCAGCGCAGCACTCTGAGAGCAGGCAGCACAGCAAGCTGGGAACCAACAGCGCAGCCCGCAGAGCTGAGCCCAGGTCCCAGGCTTTAGCCCCAGGGCTGCTGGGCCTTCAGCCGGCTGGAGGGACTCCAGAACACCAGCAATAGTGGCAATTCCAGAATTATCAGCACAGATATGCCTAGGACAAAGTGAGAGGTTAGTGCCCTATGGACTTTGGGACCAGTATTTGGGGAACACGTGGCTTCCTCCCCTGGGGGCAAAAAGCTGCTGAAGAAACAGCTGCACAGAAGCCATTTTGCAGTGTCAGTAGTGGCTCTAGCTCCTGGTCTGCGAACTGTAGGAAGATACAGCAATCAGTCTGGGGGTTAATTGCTTTTGCTTTAAACTGCCTGGATCTGGATTGTGGTCTGGGGGGGAAGTTTGGGGTGGGTGTCCAACTTGCCAGAGTGGGTGGAGGCTTTACAGAGGCCACCCAACTGGCGGAAGTTGTGAAGACCCCACGTTTGGGTTGGGGCTTCCTGTTGGTGGGGAGAGTTTACGTGGCAAGTAGCTTGAAAATCAAGTAATTAGTGGCAATATGCCAGCAAATGAAACAAAATAAACAGAAAAGTTCAACATTGGACTCCTATTTTAGGGGCAAGAGGCTCAAAGCATGGAGGAGGACTGTGAGGTCAGAACTCCTGCACCAAAAGCCCCAAATGAAAATACAAGCTGGCTACAGGCCATAGAGGACCTTAAGAAGCAGATAAGAGAAGTGGGGGAAAATTTGGGAAGAGAAATGAAAAAGATGCAAGAAAAGTATGAAATGACAGTCAACAGCCTGACTGAGGAAAATACACCTTAAAAAATAGACTAACTCAAATGGCAAAAGAGGCTCAGAAAGGCAATGAGGAGAAGAATGCCTTAAAAAGTCAAATTTGCCAGATGGAAAAAGAATCCCAAAAGTTCACTGAGGAGATTCATTCCTTCAGAGTTAGACTGGAGCAAATGGAAGCTAATGACTTTATGAGAAATCAAGATGCTGTTAAGCAGATCCAAACAAATGAAAGATTAGAAGGCAATGTGAAATATCTCATGGGAAAAACCACTGACCTGGAAAATAGATCCAGGAGAGACAATTTAAAAATTATTGGACTACCTGAAAGCCATGATCAAAGAAAGAACCTAGAAATCACCCTTCAAGAAATTCTCAAGGAAAATTGCCCTGATGTTTTAGATCCAGAGGGCAAAATAGAGGTTGAAAGAATCCACAGATCACCTCCTGAAAAAGATCCCAAAAAGAAAACTCCCAGGAATATTATAGCCAGGTTCCAGAATCCCATATCAAGGAAAATACTACAAGCAGCCAGGAAGAAACAATTTCAATATTGTGGAAACACAATCAGATGTATAGGACCTGGCAGCTTCTACATTGAGGGACAGAAGGGCATGGAATATGATATTCGAGACATAGCTGGGAATGAATCTGAAGGGTGACCTTACCCAGTTAGATCTTGTTCCAGGGAAAATATGGTCATTCAGTGGAATAAAGGACTTTCAAGCATTCTTTTTTTTTTTTTTTGTAGAAGCCCTTTATTAGCAGAATTGCATCTTCAGAAAATTGTGAAGCCATTCACCCGGACCAGGTCTAGTTCCTAACAAAAGGTTGGGCTTTCCCGAACACACAAAAAACCGACAACTGAGAAGTTGCCAACACTTAAATTTACCACCTCCCAACAAGGAACAAAGACGGCTTATTGTATGAAATAAGCAGGGGGTCAACAGGTTACTCCTCTGACTGTGAGTTTGATAATTGGACACAGTCAGCTGCGCATAATCTGGCTGAGACAGCTCCGGATTAGCAGCACTGGTGGCTTACACTGAAGGCTTGCAAATCTTAAGATCCTCACAACAACCCTGTGAGGTAGGTGCTCTCTTATAACTCCTTAAAACACAAAACAAAACACAGAGAGGTTATTGTGACGGCTTGTTCAAGGCAGGGCTAGAGCTTGGTTCTTTTTGTCAGGAGTAACTTGTTTCATTATGATCTCTGCCTTTTAAGCATAACCTCAAACGTACAAATGCTACAGAGATGTAGTTAACAGTAATTTAAACTATATCACAACACACCCAAAAGCACGGATGAAATTCATGAAAACATTTAAGGGCAAGACAATTTCAACGGCTAGTTGGGGCCATTTTTTTGGTCTGCATATTGGCAGATGGTTTCTCAAATGGAGGGCAATAGTGGCATTTTCTTCTTATTGGGGACAATGAGGTGACTGAGTGATTGATGGATGAAGGATTGATGAATGGAAGGATGCCATGGTAAGAGGGGGGAGGTGGTCTTGGTGCTGAATGTCTTTCATTGCGCTGGCCATTCTTTATAATCCGAGCTTGGTCCTTCTCCAGTGTCTTCTTTTTGAATTGTACCTGATCTTATTACCAGTTTTCATTCGAATCCATTGAGGGATAGGACGATTCTGCTTCTGTTTCTTGGCCAGGAACCTCTTGATTCTAAATGTTTTATGAGAGGACATGATGATGGGATGACAGCCGAGCTTCCACCACGATGGCTGGACGGGCGAAAAAGCACTTTCAAGCATTCTTGATGAAAAAACCAGAGCTGAATAGAAAATTTGACATTCAGACACAAGAAGCAAGAGATGCTTGAGAAGGCAATCAAGGAAAAGAAATCAAAAGGAACTTAGCAAAGTTGAACTATTTACAGTCCTACATGGAAAAACAATAACTATGTTTGATGAAACCTTTCTCATTATGAAAATAATTGAAGAAGGGTACATGGCATATGTTCACAGGTATACATGGATAGAGGGCACAGGTTGAATTTGATGGGAAGGGATGATTATTATTATTTTTTTTTTGGAGGGCAATTGGGGTTGGGTGACTTGCCCAGGTCCACGTGGCTGGGTTTTTGTTTGTGTGTTGGGTGTCTGGGGCCGGATCTGAGCTCGGGTCCTTCTGGCTCCGGGGCTGGCTCTCTGCTCGCTTCGCCACCTAGCCGCCCCAAGGAAGGGATGACTCTTAAGGGGTGAAGTCAAGAGGTGAGAGAGGAAAGTGGCAAGAGGAGATGGAGAGAGACAGGGTAGGGCAAACTATCTCATGTAGAAGAGGCAAGGGGAAGTAGTTGCAGGGGAGGGGAAGAACAGGAAGGCAAAAAGGCAAAAGCATATTCTCATTGAAGTTGGCTCAAGGAGAGAATCACATACATACTAAATGGAATATCTTACCCTCACTCACTCTCCTGAGTAGGGGAAAGGGGGATGAGAGGGGGGATGATGGAGGGGAGGGCATTCTGGGGAGAGGGGAGGTTAGAAGTACCCACTATCAAAGAGGGACAGGATCAAAGTAGGGAATGGACCAGGTGGGAGGTGAGACAGGTGGGAGGGAAATATAAGCAGTCTTTTACAATATATCTACTATGGTAATGTTTTGCATAGATATACATGTAGAAGTCGAAGCGGGTATGGGAGAAGATATGGGAGAGAGCAGATTGGATGAGGGGATATCTGGTGGGACTGCTATTCTGGGGTAGTGGGTAGGGAAAGAACGGGCGAAAAATGTAACTCATAATCTGGTGGAAATGAATGATGTAAACCAGAAGTTAATAAAGCATTTGTTTAAAAACAAACAAACAAACAAAACCCTTTGATTTGACACATACACACCCCTCAAGCTATCATTTAATATCTCTTCCCATTTCACTGACAAACTCCTCAAAATAGCAGTTCATATGAGATCTTTTTAGACATGGCCAATGTGGGAATTTATTTTGCTTGACTTAATACAAACTTACAAGGGTTTTATTTTCCTTCTCTTTTATCATGGGAAGGGGAAGATGAGAGGTGGGGGGGGGGGCGATTGCTAGTTCTAAATGCTGTGATCCTTAGATTTTAGAATTAAATTATTCATTCATTCAACAAACATTTATTAGGTGGCTATTGTATACAATGCAACCTTTGTTAGTGGGAACCTGTGGCTTTGAGGCCACTTCTAGGTCCTTAGGTGTGGCCTTTCAACTGAGTCCAAGTTTTACAGAACAATTCCTTTTATTAATGTGATTTGTTCTATGAAGTTGGAATTCAGTCAAAGGATCACACTTGAGGTCCTAGAAGGCCCCATGTAGCCTCAAGGCCACAGGTTCCCCACCCCTGGATTATATACAAAGAAAAGCCACTTTACTCTTCAGGAATTTACAGTCTAGTAGGGGAAGATAAAACATGAATATAATACTAATAGTATATTATACTTATGTAACAAATTTACAGTGGACCCAGTTAGAATGGTTGCATGATTTTGTTCATTTTCATTCAACACCACATATGTAGAAGTAAAGGCAGTAGATGGTGGGTGTGACCCAACACTGAGGCTTGGCAGGACACAATCAGTGATATGATGAGAGGCAAGATAAACAAGAGAAGAAGACAGTGTAATTTTGAACTGGTTTACCAAGGGGTCAAGAAAGTAAAAGGAAACTTTGGCTAGTATAGGGGTAATAGTCTGGAAGGGAATTGAGGGGCTGAGGATTTGAAGGTCACAGCATAGCCGAAAAGCAGGGTTTGGGATTAGAAAGGAAAAAGGTGGAAAGTCATTAGATTGTGATCAGATAAGGGAATTTCAGAGTTCATGAATACATTTGTGGGGGATGGCAAAAAAAAAAAAAAAGAATTTTCTTAAATAATTTTTTGTCCTAGTGTCTCTCCCCCATGCCTCGCACCATGCAGACCCTTAACAAATTCTTGTTGAGTGTAAAAATGAATGAATGAATGAATAACACATTCTAGAACATTGTCAAGATCAAGGTTAAACTCATAAGCAATCCTGTCCTCTTCACTTTAATGAAAACCTGGTCAACATTTTCCCTCCTCCGGCACCTCTCTTGTTCACTAACTTCAGCTTGGCAATAATATTAACAAGTTATTTCAGTTTTCTAGGTGACTCGGTTTTGTAAACTTTAACTCATTGAGGCTCGGCATTCTCTTGCCTTTTCCTCACTTGGTTTCAAGTCTCTCTTAGCTATCTCTATTCAGTGTTTCCCAGTCCAAAGATTTTTATCCTTGATATTGGAAAGCTGAACCAAAATAAGGAGTAGCTCTGCCTTCTCTCTGTCACCCTTCGTCATCATCCCGTTCCCTCTGAGCAGCAGGGTTAGCCTTTCTTTGATCTTTCCTTTATAACCAACCATAACAACAACAACAAAACCCCTCTTGCTGTCCTGAACATAATTCACCAGTCTCAGCACACTCTGTGCTTTGGTTCCCCTGACATCACTCTTACAGAAATGTGCCACTGTTTGGTGTTCGTCCTTAGTTACCTGGTATTGCTTTCATCTTCTCTTTATGTCTTTTGAAAATCAAATACATCCACAGCAGTCTCTTTAGACAACTTCCCCATTGCTTCCTTGTGGAAGTTCTTACTGTTTGTGTTGTCAGCATTTCATTCTTAAATGCACCTGATTCCTCTTATAATGAATTCTCCTATAGACTTTTAGTCAACCAGATCCTATCAATCATTAAATCAACTAACAAGCTTTTATTAAGCCCCTGTTATGTATGTATCAAGCATACATACATATGCTGTTACGTATATTATGTATCAAGCACTGTGCTGGGTGCTAAGAAATCAAAAACAATAATGAAATAACCATACTTTTGAGGAGCTGGCAGTCTAATGGAGGGAAACATATGTGCATATATGTGTATATACATATATGTGTATGGAGAGGGAGAGGGAGAGAGAGGGAAAGGCAGAGGGAGAGGGAGATAGTCTGATTTTTCCTTTCTCTGGACCCTTGACATCTGCTCTTCTAAAATCTAGGTCTTATGGCAGATATTTTCTTTCCTTATCTATCACAAATTTTAAGATGGAATAGTCACTTCTACTCAAAGGTCCCATCTTTTCTTTTTTTGGAAGCCAGTTCTTCCTTATCAGTCCAAAATAGTGATTGCCCTTGTCGTTATTTCTCCTTTTTCAAGGATGCATCAGACTTAAACTCTATCATTTTCTCTGCTTTGGGCAGCAAGAGAACTCCATTAGATTCCTAAACAATTGAAGTTAAGTGCTTTTTCTCTCCCCCGCCCCCATCACAGCCACATCCTGCTTCCATGACAGATTTGTGACCTATTTTCCAAATGCATTTTTGCTTCTATTGACCATTTCCCCTTATAGACTGACCCCCTGACCCTGGCCACCAGGTTGACCTTATGGCTCTGGACACTAGCTGACCCTCTAACCCTGGACACCAAGCTGTCCCCTTGATCCACTCAAGCCATCTAGTGTGTTATATTAATCATAAGGAGAATTGAGTGAAAGAGTATGGGTAAACTATTCATAGTATCTATTGTTGCTGGAGAGTCAGTTCAGAGCTCACATTAAATCTTCAGTGGGGAAAGGACCATCTTCCTAAATGTGGGAAGGATGGTCTGTTTAATGGTCTGCTCTGAGAGAGCTGTACATTTATTATAAGAGAAGAAAGGTTAGGGACACTGGTAGTTAATTATTACCTTTTGAGTTAACCCTTGACTTTCCTGGATTCAAAAATTTCATAAGACATTATTTAGGCACACAGAACCAAAACTCTCAAGAGGGGGGGGATACAAGAAGCACCTGCCCTTTGCAAAACAGAATCGCTGCTGAATGTGACTTAATTTTATAACTGATGCTTGCTTGCAAATGGAGTTGCTGGCATGGTATTTAGGAGTGAGGAAAGATGCTCTATGATCACGATCAGGGTGTTCCGCCCCACCCCACCCCCACCCCGGCCCAGACTATTGGGCATTTCCTTTGGGAAGAGCTAGAGATAGCTTAGGCAGGAAAGTCCCAGTGGGGAGAAGTGGGAAACTTAGAAACTTAGGAAAGAGCATCTGATACCCAACCTCTTTCATACACCCCAATCCCAGGTCTGTGCCATTTGTGCAAATAGAGATTCCTTGCTCATATTTCAGAAGTTTACAAGAGACACACTGTAGTAACAGCACAGTATAGTGGAAACTAGATTTGGTTGGAGTTGGAGGACTTGGTTTAAGATATTGACTTTGCAAGTTCCTATGACTTTAGGAAAGTCACCTAAGCTCTCTGGGACTTATTTAGACTTCACTAAGACTTCACCAAGCTGCCAAAGGCTCCATGACACACAAAATGGTTAAAATCCCTGCTCCAGATGATCTCCAAGGGCCTTTCCAGCCCTAAACCTATGATGTGATGACTCTTAGCTTTGGTAACAATCACTTAGACATCAGGATTCCCACTCAGCTTCTACCAAAAGAACAGGCTTCCTGGATGATCCACACTGAGCAGCTTCTGAAATAGCCCAATGGGGATGGGCCTGAATCAAGTCTGGGGAAGTCTCCTGGACACTGAATAAACATCTAATCCCCTGAGCTATCTTTTAGGGGCTGAGTTCATTCTTACCAGCATGAGTAATATGGAAGGGAAAATGCCTGGTATTCAGATAGCATGTACCCAGACTTTCTCTGGCATCTTTGCTAATCCTCCAATGAAGATTTTGTTGTGATATTGATAATATTTCCCCATAAAAGAAGTAAAAGTCCTCATCTTCTCCCTACATCCAATGAGGGCTTCGCCCTGACATTGGTAATGTCTTCTTACCACAATATGAAATTCCCCTCATTAGTTAACTCCTGAATACAGTATGAATTCCTTGCCTGACTAATTGTTGACCCGTTGATGTAGATTAAATTACTATCTAGCCAAATCTCTTCCATCTTTCAACAGTTCAATAACCTGGGCTCCATCCTTAGGACTTGGCTTTTAAAGGGAAGCTGGGAAGAACAAGGACTAGGACGTGAGACAGATGCCGACTTGGTTCCCTGGAGAGAGTCTATGCAATCACATAGCCCACTCCTTGGAACCTTGTGTACCCAGGAACCTTGGACGTAAGTACACTGCCCGGTTTTCCCAGATGGCAGCTGACAGAGGAAACAACAGAGGAAGAAGGGACTGGGCCAAATGGGAACTGTAGGAGCACGAACTAGCAGCAATGGAATGGCAATGACGAGTGATGAGGGAGTTCCTGAGCCAGGCCTCCCGGAGCCAGAGGATTTCCTGGACCAAGCAAAAACATTTCTAGTAGAAGCCAGAGCTGAGGCATGGTAAAAGATAGAGTTACAATCAGAAGAAGCAAAAACAGACCTTGGCTTTCAATGAAACTGTGAGTTATGTGGACTGTGCATTTATAGAGAACAGGCATAAACTCTCTAGTGTTTTTCCCTAATAAGAGCTCCTATTCAAGGTAATAATATAGGTCTAAAGGACTACATAGGTCCCTGGAAGTGGGGCCCACCAGAAAAGGAAAGTTGTCTCAACTGTTTATGGTTCTGAATATTGTTGTTTTGATTAGTGTGGGGTGGGAATAATGCCTGTCATATAGTCAATGTGTTATTAACCTAAATATATGCAGGAGCTGAGGGCCCTTTTCCCATTGTTCTGGAAACCTGGATGTGAGACAAATTCAAATATTCTCAGCAGAAACTCTAGATGAAGGCATTAGCCAGAAAGAGTTGCTTAGAGAGAAAACCCCCAATGTAAACTTGTGTAAAGTCAGACCTGCAATTTGGGGCCATGGATGACATATAGATGCCAGATCCTTTAGTCTTAATGAAAACCTCTTGTTTTTCCATACTCTGCCTCTTTTCTAGCCCTATTTCCAGGAAAGCTCCTCCTATCTCCCTGCATAGCTCAGGGAAATCACAAACCTATTAGCACTAAGCCAATGTATACTTACTCCTTTGGCCAACAAATCCACTCACGAACAGATGACCAACCTAGAGATTAGCCAGCAAGTGATCAAGCCCAATCTTGGTACTCAGGGGGCTCTTAGAGAATAAAAACTAATTTTGGCAGATCTCTTCCTGATAAAAAATGCTTTGTCACTGTGATCAGCCTGAGCTAGGGCTAGACAAATCTATCTGAGATTGATCTGTGGAAAGATGATAACTGAATCCATGGGAGTTGATGAGATTATCAAACAAAAATGCTATAGAATAGAGGGAGAAAAGGAGAGGACCCCTAGGACAGGGCCTGATAGAGGACCATCTGCCCCAGTAGAGGGAATACTCACACTGATGCAATTACAGATCGTGGAAGTACAGATGTGTGATTTCAAACAGTTTTGAGGTTCCTGGAGACATCCTAGAGACATGGGTCTTGTGGATGTTTTAGGGACGGATTCTCTCTTTGATCCCAAACCCTCTACATTTGAGGAAAAGAAGCTAGGCCCTGATGAAGTCAGAAAGCTGTTTGGGATGAGCTTACTCTGGGCATCTCTAAACAACCTCTCCCACTTCACTTCTAATCCTTCCTGCCCCACAAGGGAAGATGGGGATTCTCATCTCTCGACCATGACTGTAGACTGGACATTCCTATCACACTGGGGTGTGAATAGTAAAGACAGAGGACATCACAACAACCTATGTTCAGTCAACTCTTTGAAGAGCAGTTTCCTTTACTGTCATACAAGGAATCTTAAAAGCCTATGCATAGATAGTGACGGTGCAGTCATATATCATTGTTACCAAATCTAGCTTGACATTTTGATTCCTAGACATTCTGTCCCATAGTCAAGTCAGGTCGATGTCTGCCATGAAATATACCAGTCTATCAGGAAAGACCTCAAACTACTGAAGGAAATCAGAAAGGGAAGAAGAAAAACAGTAGTCATAAGAATCTGGAAGATTCATGTCTAAGAAAGAAGCAATTAATCTCGGTGGCTTTAGGCCAGGTTATGACCCTGTATTTCAATGAAAGAAGGCTTTGTGAGGAGCTACATCCAGCTACATCCATGCTCCCCATCCTTGCTAGGAGAGACAACAAAATCACTACCGCCAGCCCTAATACTTTTTTCAAAAATTTGACTATCATTTGTACAGCCAGCACCCTCAGGTTTGAATATGTGCCCCTGTATCTTATCTGCCTCATGAATTAGCATCCCTTCTGAACCCTTGGTCCCCTGGCTCAGCTTTGTAACTGCAGTTCCTGGCTCCTGCCTCCCCCCCCCCCCACTTCCTGCTTGTAATCACATATCTCTATCTCTCAGCTCCAAGAGTTCTCAGCAGCAATGCAGTTGCCATGGATACCAAAGACTTTAAAAATTGAATCCTGTTGATTTCTCCCCTCCTGCTGGCAGTCTCAGGAAGCTATCATGCTTACCTGGAGGCCAGAGGGAGGTGACAACAGGGGGCTCTCCTGGTCCTTAGTGTCATCCGATGATCACCCATCTTGTGAGTAGATGAAAAAGTAACTGCATGAGGCAGGGCTTCCTAGAAAGAATTCCCCCATCAGTAAGAGTAGGGACAAAGGAGCAAGGTCAGAGGAAGGGCCACAAAATCCATGCTTAAAGAACTTGCACTAACCACTGTACCTCACTTCCCACCTTCAGTTAGAAAAGTGTCCACAATGGTGACCCCCTCAGCATGGTCCTTGTTGGGAAGACACTCCATAGACTATTGCTGAGATGTTCCCAATCCTCTCTTCCTCTGTGCTGAGCTCTTAGAGCAGATTAACCGAGTCAGGAGCTTAGATAACTAGAATACTTCTCTTCCCTGCTCAAACTTAAATTAGCCCATTTCCCAGATGGAAAACTAGTACTTTTTCCAGTTCTTCAAGCTTCTGAATATCCAGCAGTAAGTAATCCAGCCACTCAGTGACTGTAACTTTCTCATTACTGCTGTTTCTTCAATTAATTAATCGATCAGTTAGCATTTATTAAGTGCCAGCTATGGGTCAGGTACTGTTCTAAGGGCTGGGGGGTACAAAAAGAGACAAAAAGAATCCCTACACTCAAAGAGCTCACAATCTCATAGAGAAAACAGAGTGCAAACAAATATATACAAAGGAAGCTATGCACAAGCTAAAGAGGAAATAATTAATAGAAAGTACCAGAATTAAAAAGAGTTAGGAAAGACTTCCAGTAAAAGATGGTGTTTTACTTGGGGCTTAATGGAAGCCAAGGAAGTCGATAGGCAGGACTGAGGAGGGAAAATATTCCAGACATGGGAGACAGCCAGAAAAAAAGCTCAGAACCAAGAGATTGTGGACCAGACAGGCTAGTGTCACTGGATGGAAGTGATGTGTCAGGAAGTAAAGTTAAGAAGACTGGAAAGGCAGAAAGGGCTAGGTAAATATGAGAATCATCAGCACAGAGATGGCAACTAAATCCATGGGAGCAGAGGAGATCCCCAAGTGAAATAGTATAGAGGGAGAAGAGAAGAGGGTCCAGGACAAAACCCTGTGGGACACCTCTGGTTAGAGGATATGATCTGGAGGAGGATCCAGAAAGGAGACTGAGAAGGGGCATCTTTTTTAATGTGTCCATAAGAGCCTTTTGTGTTAAGCATTTCATCTTTTTTTAAAGCCATTTTTCTGTCCAGACCTGCAATTTCATCAATGTTGGGAAATCTCAGTGTGGAAGTTCTCTCTACCAGCACAGACATGGAACGTGTCTGAAATTCTACTCTTAGAGTAGAGAGCTGCCTGGGGTACCAGAAGGTTAAGTGATTTGCTCACAGTCTCACATCTAGTACGTATCAGGAGTAGAACATGAACCAGAATCATCCTGACTCCAAGGCTGTCTCCTTTGTTCCTCCGGCCTCATTGTTTCTGATCTCATATATAGTGAATATAAATCCACCTGTGGATGATCTGTGATCATGGGAACATTTGAGGCATATACACATGTAGAGTAAAACCAGATTTCACAGATGCTACAAAACATAATTTAGATAGGGGCTGTTTAACTTTGAAAGAAAGAGACAGAAAAACAGAGACAAAGAGACAGAGAAAGGTAGATAGATAGATGGACAGACAGAAAGACAGATAAATATATAGACAGAGACAGAAAGATATACAGACAGATATATAGAAAAAGAGATTGAAAGATAGAGACAGAAAAACAGATAGAAGACATATATATGTATATATTTAATGGTTGCTTAGAAAATTAATAGCATAAGCAGGACTTCAAGGTGGACAGTCTTCCAAATTTTCCTTGGTGGCATGGCAAAAATTTTCACAAGTGGAAAAAGGGCATCGTAGTGCAATGAATAGAGTGCTAAACTTGAAGTCTGAAAGATGTTAAGTCCCTTAACTTATCTGAACCTAATTTTCCTCATCAAAAAAAGGGGGGGGGGATTGGACTTGATGGCTTCTAAGATCCTTTCCAGCTGTATTCTATTCTATGAACCTGTTTAGAAAACTTATGCAGTTGTATGTATATGTACACATCCAATCAAAGCCTCCCCTGCTTCTGTATCATCTGTTGCTATATATATTAACATTCAAATAGTCAATAAGGAAAGGTTACTCAGCACCACCTTTTCCTTCTTGGTTACCTAAGGGTTCCTGACAGGTTTCTCCCTGACTGACTGGAATTGTCCCCAGTAAATCTACTCTTCAAGCTAAGTGCATGTAGCAATGGGGAAAGAATGCTGGATTTGGAGTCGGAAGAAGGAGGGTCAAATATTGTCTCTGTGACCTTACAAATACAGCTAATGTGACCTTACCTAAGGCACTCAGTTTCCACATCTGTAAAATGAGTGGGTTAGACTAAAAGTACCCATTCCATCTATGTTTTCATAACAATATGGCATGAATTCTGTCAACCAATGGAAAAGTTCAATGTTTAAAAGGACCAAGTGAGTATTGTCACAGCCTTCAAAACTATAAGAACTCAGCATCACAGTGTGAGGCCATATTAGGCATTTGCTTAGTAAGTTCACCTATTAGGCCAGGTATATTTCTAAGTACTATATTCTATCCTCATTCTTTTGAACTGTTTATCATTGGTTTATCATTGCATTGATCAGAGTTCTAAAGTCTTTGAAAGGTGTTTTTGTCCATTATCATTGTATAAATTGCTCTCCTAGTTTTGTTCACTTCCTCTGCATCAGTCCATGAAAGTCTTCCCACTTTCCTCCAAAATTGTCCATTTCATAATTTCATAATACAAAATAGCATTCAATTACATTCTTATACACCAATAGGAAGACACCTCCCTAGTCTCTAATTCTTGGCTACCTTGAAAAGAACTGCTATCAGTATTTTTTCATCTCTTTAGAGTACACATTTAGTATCAGTATGTGCCTCTGAGGTTAGGCATAATTTGGTAACTTTCTGAGCATTGTTCCAAATTGCTTTCAAGACTGGCCAGACCAGTTCACAGATCTACCATCCATCAGTTCGATAGTTACCTATTTTCCCACAGCCACTTCAACGTGTGTCATTTTCCTCTTTTGTCATCTTTGCTAATTCCCCACTCCCTCTTTCCAGTTTTCAGATGCCTGGCTCCAGGCTATGGGATTTTGCTTGAGTCGCAACAGCCAGTTTGGTGGTTGAGCAAAAGCCTGCTGGGGCCTGAAACCCAGAAGCACCAGTGTTACAAAGCACTGACTTCCCAGTGCCAGGGAAAACAGGCTCTGAATTTCCAGTGTCAGAACAGAGAACTGAGGAACAAAGGACAGGTCACTAGGAAAACTGTGCCTGTGGAGGGCTGTGCAGTAGCACTCCACCAAGCCTGAAAGAGCACAGCATCCAGCTGACATCAGTTCTGACCACTAAAGTCAGTTGGGGCAAAGACCCAGACTGGTGAACCATGAATAACCCAGTATAGGAGAAAAGTAAGATGCTTTGAGATTCAGTCCCCAAGGAAATCACAATCATAGGAGGGGAAGTCAGGAAGTAAGTGATAAGAAAATAAAAGGGGGGCAAAGGGAGACTGAAAGTACCAAAGATTTCAGAGAGACTAAAACTCAAAGACTCTGAAAATAAACACATAAATCAACAGGAAAAACAGTAGCAACAGAAGGAAATATGTCCTCCAGATATAGGGAACAAATTCATGCATCTACAAATAAATACTTCAAAATAAAGGAAAATGATCTAACACTTCATGAGACAGAAGACCCTGCAAAATTTAAAGAGAAAATGGAATTACGACACACTCTTCCCGAGTGGCTTAAAATAGAAGGGAAAATTAGGAGAGCACTGCCCAACAAAAATAATGAACAGAGTAGAAAAATTTGACTCTACTAACCTCACCAAAGAGACAGAAGTGAGAACAAGATTGGGAATGAGAATACACAGAAGTAAAGTACATCCTAAAAGGAGAGAAGTAAAAAACAATTACATTGGGAGAAAATTACCTGTTCTTCTCAATTAGGAAGTAATAAATTTAAATAAATTCCTTCTATATCTAGGACATGGACTTTTATTGGAGAAATTTACATAGATTTTTTTCTCTAGTTACCCATCTCCCTTCTGATTTTTACTTTATTAGATTCATGCAAAACCTTTAAAAAATTTTTGTAACCAAAATTCCCATTTTGTCATGTGTGATCCTTTCTATCATGTTTGTTAATCATGAAATCCCCCCCCAACCCCGTCTATGGATCCAAGAGGAAATTGCTCTTCTAATATATTCATACATGACTTTTTATATCTAAGTTATTTATCCATATACTGTGAGGTGTTGGTCTAAACCTAATTTCTCCCAGACTATTGTCAAATTTTCACAAAAGTTTTTGTTAACTAGTGACTCTTTACCCAACCACTTTTTGCTTCTATATCCAACAACAAATTCTTAATCCTCTGTTAGATAAACTCCACCTCTGGTCAGGAAGCTGTTGCCCCTGTATTTTAAACCATGATCCTCAGCCATCTATTAATTCTCCAAATTAATTTTCTTTTCTTCATTTCTTATCCTTAATGGGCAAAATTGAGGAAATCACACCTGCATCCCCTCTGGTCTTTTAATTTCTTCCAAATTCCATAATTGTTGTTAATACTTTTTAAGTTTCCTTCCAGAAATATCATTTGTGCCCATATGAATCAGCAAAAGTAGATCATTGTCATTTGTTTTGACAAACAAATTCTAATGGTATTACTTTTGTCTATATAAAAACTTTTCAATTTTACGTAATAAAAATTATCCATTTTATCTCCTGGGAGCATTTCTATCCTCTGTTTGGTCAAAAATGCTTCCACTATCCATAGTTATAAAAGACATTTTTCTGTTCTTGTCTAATTTAATTTTATATGACTTTTTATATGTGGGTCATGTATCTATTTTGAGATCATTGTGGCGAATGGTATGAAATGTTGATCTAAGTCTAATTGCTTCCCAGACCTTTTCCCAGTTTTCTCAGTAGTTTCTAAATCAAACGGTGAGTCATTACCGCCCCCCCCCCCAGTTTGTGTCCTTTAGTTTAGCAAACACCATGCTACTGTTTCATTATTTCTATATCTTATGTACCTAATCTGTTCCAATGATCAGCTTAACATTTTTTTCACCAGAATCAAGCTGTTTTAAAGGTTTATGTATTTTTACCAGTTAATCAGAGGATATGCGATTTCAAAGTAGAAAACATGAAACCAAAAACAAACATTAAAGCAGAATAAAAATTGTAACAAAATTTCCACACACCCACATATGTATATACTTTCCCACAGATTACCACATCATAAATAAAATAGGACACACATGCAGAGAACACATCACCAGAGAATACACAAGGAAGATACATGCATATGGAACCAATGTCATGATGAACAATGTGATGGGACACATACCCTTTGGCCAGGGCACACATCTGATAATCATTTGATAGTATTTGATGACTTGAATTCGGTTGTTAAGGGACCAGTGTTTAAAGAGAAGAGAGCACACAAAGAGGGAACTTAATGGCCAGGTATATTGTAATGGATTCCATGTTGTTGAAACCCTTCCCCTATCCTTCAGTATTTAGACTCATTTGATGATTCCGGCAATCTTCCTTACACCTCTCTACCTTCTAGAGAGCATTGCCTTTTCCCCCAAATGCTGTGTCCATTTATTAGTTACCCTTATGCTCATTTGCATATTAATAGAACTTTAAGTTTTATTTTTGTTGTTTGTCCTTCGTTTTCCAAAAGGATCAATGACATCATGAGGGTGATGCCATGTGCACGAATTGAATTGAAGTGGGGTATAGTTACACAAAGCTGTCAGCCTCCCTCTCTCCTCCAGAGCAACTTAAGTATGCCAAATGTAGTTAAGCATTGCATTGAGGTCCTGTGTGTGTCACTGCACAAATATAATGGAGAGATTATAGTATGGTGCTCAGAATGGGAGAGAAAAAGAATGTATAACTATAGTATAATTTGCCAGGAACACTTCATGGCTGGGGGCTCAGAACTGAAGAAATAAAATTATTGATTCCTTTGATAACTTTGCAAAGCAGAGAAGGAATGAAAAGACAATCCTGGACTTTTCTAGACAGTTACTCTTCTAGTAAGAGAAGCTGTGACTAGCTAGCTAGTCCCTTTTCTTCTCATTGTTTCCTGAATCCAACTTTATAAAGGAAACCTCCTTCCCCAGAGGGAAAGATCTAAGGGAATGGCTGGAGAGAAAGTCAAATCCAAGAGGTGGAGCCACACTGTTGGTGGGAAAGGAGTAGCCTGACTCACACAAGGGTGAGACTGAGCAAACAGAAGTGATAACCTGCTCAACCTGCCCTTTACAGACCACAGCACTACTCCATTGTTAGATATGGATAAAGTAAAGGAATCCTTCGAAGCAGTGGAGGCACCCCCCACACACAAATGTGTTGATTATGTAATACATGTGTGATGTGTGTAATAACATAGGAGAACTACCATGGGGCAGACCAGCCTCTTTTTCACTCCTCAACTAATTGTGATTCCCAAGAGCCCAAAACAATAGGTCTTAAAGTAAGCCAAGGGAGAAAGCACCCCAAGAAGCAGAACCCCCTCAGTTATGTAGTAAGGGAATGAAAGGATGATCCATTACCTCCCCCCACCCCAATCTTCACAGGAAGCAATCTCACTTCCACAACATCTCCGGAGTTAACTTTTCTCCCTAAGGAATCAAAACCCTAAGCTTATCTTATTTGCTGTGTTTCTAGAAAGTCTGATGTTGCTGCAAAGACTTGTGGGTAAATTAGGTGTTGCTAACCTAAATTAACTAGAGAAAAATGTGTTCCACCTCTAGGCAGAACATCTGTTCAAAATGCAGAATTTATTCCTAGAATGCTCCAATCATTTGGTCTCTGTGCCCCACAAACTAGACCTTCATCGGTCTACTGATTTGTAACTCCATCTCCCAGCACCATCATATCTTTCATTTTTCTCAAATCTGTATCATTTGTAAGACTAAATAAATTGATTAGTCACATTAAACTTAGAAAAAGAATCTGACTATGACAAAGCTATTTATTTATTGGGACCAAAAACTATAGTCCCAATTGAATCAATCACTAAATATATTAAGTACCTACTATGTTCCAGTCACTGAATAAGCACTGGGGATACAAAAAGAGGCAAGAGATAGTCCTTTCCCTCTGGAGTTCACTGTTTTCCCCTTGCATAGAAAATAAAACACCTTGACTAAGCTAGAGAAAAATATAAAGCAGAGGTACCAAACTTCTGGCCCATCTGGCAAAAGAATAAAGAGGAAAATAGATTGAAATGCAATTAGGAAGTATTAAACAAAATCAATAAAAATTTAATACAATATAGATGATGTTAATTTAAAGTTTTTTGAGTCAAGATGCAGCCTGCAGGGATCCATTTCTGAGTTTAATATCACTGATGAAGAGTACTGAATCAGTTCTTTGACACCCCCCGACCCTTAGAGAATCATAATATGACAGAGAATCATAAAGCATGGGGGTCAGGGTCTCTGAACAAAAGTAAGGAGGCATCAATGCCTCCCCGGGTATAAAAGCATTTGGGACAAAGCTCCAGCTGCCCTGCTCCAGCTAGAGCTCTGGTGATAACTTCTCATCTACCTGCCTCAAGTGTAGATGGTTATGAAATGCCCCCTTCTACTCCTGATCCCAGACTAATCCTTCTCCACCCAAGTCTGGCCACACAATGATTTAGAGTTCCTCTGGCCCTGGGTCCCTATAGCAAGAGCTCTTCTCCCAGAAGAGTTGAAGCAAGTGAAGTATAACAGGCTTTTACTGTTTTAATACATATGCTATTATATGGAGATGTAAAGACCTGGAAATATGGTCAACTCCATCCTATGGGGCAGAACGGGGAAAAGGATGGAGTTGGTGAGTGTAAAACTTAGAACTGAAACTGAATTTTAAAATACTGAGAAGCTAAAGATCTGAATAGAAGATAATCAATTGATGCTGTAAGGCACTTAGTTTTAGAGTGAGGCATAAGTGGGGACTTTAGAGTAATTAAGAGAAGAGTAAGAGAGTAAGTTAGGAGTAAGTGAAGAGAGGAGTGACAGACCCTAATTTGGAAAACTTCTGTGGACAGAATCTAGGGGAGATGCAGAACTGGCACAATGGAGAGAGAAGCACCTGGCATGCAATCCAATGATTTTTTTTTGCAAAGCCTTTGCAAAAGCCAACTCATGAGGCCTGTAACAATGGTGCCAATTCTTTTACCTTTTGCTATTCTCTAAATTTCCCTATTCAGTGAACTCCAACTTGAAGCATCAAGCCTGCTGACCCCAGTCCCAGAGCCTAGGTAGCAAAGTAGATAGAGCTCTGGGTCTGAAATTAGGACATTGTTGTTCAGTCATTTGAGTCATGTCTGACTCTTCATCACCCCATTTGGAGTTTTCTTGGCAAAGATACTGGAGTTGTTTGCCACCTCCTTCTCCAACTTATTTTACAGATGAGGAAATAGAGGTAAACAGAGTTAAGTGATCTGCCCAGGGTCACACAGCTACTAAGTGTGTGAGGTCAGATTTGAGCTCAGGAAGATGAGGCTTCCTGACTCTAGGTCTAAGCACAAGTTGTGTTCAAATCTGGACTCAGACACTCACAAACTATGTGACCCTGGGCAAGTCACTTAATCTCTACAACTATAACATTGGGACAATAAGAGCATCTACTTCCCAGGATTGTAGTGACGATAAAATGAGATAAGATTTGTAAAGCACTAAGCACAGTGCTTGCCACATGATAGGTGTTTAATAGATAAGTGCTCCTCTCCTTCCTTCCTGCTTGTTTCCCTAGGTTCAGAGGAACCTTCCAAATCTGAACCATGAATACTCTGTCCTTCTACATATTTCCTCTTTTGCATAATGGTTTTAAAATCCAGCAAAATGAGTTTCAGCTATTATGATATAAAACCTATCTTTTCCAGTCCCCATGTTCATTACCATCTATCTCAGCTTCTGTCTCTCTACCTTCTCTACACCTCCCCCTTTTCTACCACATTGCCTTCTTTACAGAGGGCCATCTTTAGTCGTCCTGATCTATATCTGGTCACTGGACCCAGATGGCTCCAGAGAAGAAAGTGAGGCTGGTGACTCCGCACAGTCCTGCCTCACTTAAATCTCCTGACATCATGGTCCACGTAGAGAATGAAGGACAAACAATAACAACAACAGCCTTCTTTACTATTGCCCTCTAGGCTGTCTGGGAGCTATTAACTAGAAATTTTGGCTCCCAGGGGAAACAGCATGAATTGCAACCTAAAATCAACTTTGTAATTAAGCAATTAAGATGAATTCAGTGGAGTGGAAGAAGAAATTACTACAGTGACTCACAGATGGGTGTTATTACCTACTCACACCATCTGCTAGCTTCATATTTTAACTAATCAATCAATCAACGAGCATTTTTTAAAGTGTTTACTATGTTCTAAGCACCATACTAAACATTGGGAACACAAACACAAAAAATGAGGAAGTCCTACCTACCATAGATCCACAGGCAACTAAATACAAGAGAATACAAAGTGATTTGGGAGGAAAGGGTGTTAAATGTGGGAAGGAGGGACCTCTTGCAGGAGATGGCACTTGTACTAAGCCTTAAATTTTTCTTGTCAACTAAGCATTAAACTCAATTGTGTCTATGCAGTTGAAGAGGTATATAAGCTGCCAACATGTCAGGGTAACAAAATTTAGAATTTCACAGTCCATTAAAAATATTTTTTTTCAATTTTATGCCCTCTAAATTTTGGGGTCCTAGGGAGAAGTTCCACTCACCCTACCCTAGTTATTCATCTATAGTCTCCACCTTTGCTGAGCCTTCCCTTGCTACCTCTACTAGTCATCAGCTACCATCTTCCCCATCTGCTGCCCAGTTGCCCATGTGGTATTTCTATCCCCTCTCTTCAGACTAAGAAAGTAAAACAAAAGTGTGACTAATAGACAAATATTATGCTTCCACTAGAAGGGGCTTAAGTTTGGTTGTTGTTAAGTCATTTCAGCCGTGTCTTAATCTTTGTGACTCCATTTCAGATTTTCTTGGAAAAGATACTGGAGTGGTTTGCCATTTCCTTCTCTAGCTCATTTTAAAGATGAAGAACTGAGCCAACAGTTAAGTGACTTGCCCAAGATCACACAGCTAGCAAGTATCTGAAGCCAGATTTGAATTCATGAAGATAAATAAGTGTCTGGGGTTGGATTTGAACTCAGATCTTCTTGATTCCAAGGCCATCATTCTTGCCACTGCACAGCCCTACAGGGCTTAAGTATCACCTCTTGATTTGATTCATCTCTTCTTACAAAAACTTATTTTCCCTTTCTGTCTTTTTTTTAGCCCCTCATACTGTCTTTTCTAAAGACTATTCAATCTTAACTGCTGCCCAAGTGGGATCACAAGGGAGACTATTGTTCAGGTTTTTCCCCCTGTATATCCTTTCAAAATCATTATTCAGAATTTTCTTTGGTAACATATCAAGAAAGATTTTATCATCATGAAGGGTAGAAGCATCTAAAATTAAAAGATGTTATCTAAGATAGTAAAGATAACCAACTTTAGGAGAATAAAAGGTAGAATTCAACTGGAAAAGCAAAAACAACTTTCTTCAAGGTCAACTAGGGATACCTTATCCAGAGCATACTTGGGCAACATAGACCCAAGTCAGGTAACATTGGCAGTGTTGAATTGAATCTGGCCATACAATCATGTGGTGAAAAGGCCACTGGACTTGGGATCAGAAGACCACAGTTGGGGTTCTGTTTCTACCACTTAGTAATTTATTGGGGTAAATAATCTGAGTTTTTGTGTTTGTTATTTAATATCATTTAGATGAGTCTTAATGAACCACAAGCTGAATGTGAGTCAGCAGTACGATATGTTAGCCAACAGAGCTGTAATGCAACAATGGGAATCATGGAGAGAGGCATCAATTCCAGGGATTAGGAGATGACAGTCTTTCTGTACTCTACCCTCATTAGACTCCATCTAGGATATGGTGCTCAATTCTCAGTGTGCAGGAGACAAAAGCGGGGGAAATTTTCCCCATGAGAGCCACTGACATGTAGGGATAGTATTTATAGGAGGAAAGCAGATGCCAATGGCGAACAACATGGGCATGTGACCCCCATTGTTCCTAGTTCCATGGACAGGCTCATGACTCAGCTGTTCATGCCAATCCCATCCCAAACCACTGCAGTGATCAAACTGATATAGCATGTCAAGACAAAGAAAAGAAATGGCATTAATAGGAGACTCTCTTGTTTCTAATGAGGCAAGGCAACAGGGGTAATTGAGCCACTGAAATGAGGGTATACTCTGAATTACCTAATAAGCAATGAAGAGAAGTGAACCAGGAGACAACTTTAACTGGACCCAAAAATTAAATGAAAAAAAATTTTTTTAAACAAATGCTTTATTAATTTCTGTTTTACATCATTCATTTCCGCCAGATTTTGAGTTACAATCATTTCCCCCCCATTATTCCCGTACCCAACCTCCCAGAATAGTAGTCGCACAAGATATCACTTCCTCCAATCTGCTCTCTCCCATACCTTCTCCCATACCCCCATCGACTTTTCCATTAGAGGAAGGTGAATCTTTGTGTCCCAATGCCTGCACATCTTATCTCCCAATTATAGGCAAAAAGAGTATTAATAATAGTATTTATATATATATATTTGAAACATTTAATGTTACGACCTCGAATTTCAGATCCATTTCCTTCCTCCCTTGTCACCCATTCCTTCTTGGGAGATAAGTAATTCAGTATATGTTGTACATGTCTAGCTATGCAAAACATTATCATAGTAGATATATTGTACAAGTAGTACATAGTAGATATATTATACTGCTTATAATTCCCTCCCACTCATCCCACCCCCCACCTGATCCATTCCCTACATGACCCTGTCCCTCTTCTATAGTGGGTACTTCCAACCTCCCCTCACCCCAAGGATGCCCTCCCATCCATCATCCCTCCTCTCATCCCCCTTCCCCCTATCCTGCTGCAGGTTGAGATATCCCATTTAGTATGTATGTCATTTTCTCCCTGAACCAAATTCAATGTGAATGTGGTTTTGCCTTTTTAGCCTTCCTTATTCTCCCCCTCCTTTGCAACCACTTCCCCTTGCTTCTTCTACTTGGGATAGTTTACCCTACCCTGTCTCTCCCCATCTCCTCTTGCCACTTTCCTCTCTCACCTCATAATTTCATCCCTTGAGTATTCTCCTTCCCAACAAATTCAACCTATGCCCTCTATCCATATATAACTGTAACCATATACACACACATTCACATATGTATTCATATGACCACACCCCCTTCTTCCATTATTTTCATAGTGAGAAAGATATCATCAGTCATAGTTATTGCTTTTCCATATAGGAATGTAAATAGTTCAACTTTGATAAGTTCCTTTTGATTTCTTTTCCCTGATTACCTTCTCAGGCATCTCTTGCTTCTTGTGTCTGGATGTCAAATTTTCTATTCAACTCTGGTTTTTTCCTCAAGAATGCTTGAAAGTCCTCTATTCCACTGAATGACCATATTTTCCCCTGAAACAAAATACTCAGTTTTGCTGGGTAGGTGACCCTTGGGTTCATTCCCAGATCTTTTGCCCTCTGGAATATCATATTCCATGCCTTTCAATCCCTCAGTGTAGAAGCTGCCAGGTCCTGGGCTATTCTGATTGTGTTTCCACAATATTGAAATTGTTTCTTCCTGGCTGCTTGTAGTATTTTCTCCTTGATCTGGGGATTCTGGAACCTGGCTATAATATTTCTGGGAGTTTTCTTTTTGGGATCTTTTTCAGGAGGTGATCTGTGGATTCTTTCAACCTCTATTTTGCCCTCTGGATCTAAAACATCAGGGCAGTTTTCCTTGAGAATTTCTTGAAGGGTGATTTCTAGGTTCTTTCCTTGATCATGGCTTTCAGGTAGTCCAATAATTTTTAAATTGTCTCTCCTGGATCTATTCTCCAGGTCAGTGGTTTTTCCCATGAGATATTTCACATTGCCTTCTAATCTTTCATTTGTTTGGATCTGCTTAACAGCATCTTGATTTCTCATAAAGTCATTAGCTTCCATTTGCTCCAGTCTTAACTCTGAAGGAATGAATCTCCTCAGTGAACTTTTGAGATTCTTTTTCCATCTGGCAAATTTGACTTTTTAAGGCATTCTTCTCCTCATTGCCCTTTTGGGCCTCCTTTGCCATTTGAGTTAGTCTATTTTTTAAGGTGTTGTTTTCCTCAGTCAGGCTGTTGACCCTCATTTCATACTTTTCCTGCATCCTTCTCATTTCTCTTTCCAATTTTTCCTCCACTTCTCTTATTTGATTTTTAAAGTCCTTCTTAAGGTCCTCTATGGCCTGCAACCCGCTCATGTTTTCCCCTGGGGCTTTTGGAGCAGGACTTCTGACCTCACAGTCCTTTTCCCCTCTATGCCCCCAAAATAGGAGTCTAGGGTTGCATTTTTCTGTTTCCTTTGCCTTGGCATGTTGCCACTTAATTGCTTGACTTTTGGGCTTGTTGCCACACTATGGCTTTAAGGTCAGATAGAGGAATTTTCGTCCCGAACGTGTGGGGGGCAACTTCCGTTTCTGGCAAGCTATAAACCCACCCACAACTTCCACCCTAGATCACAATCCAGATCCAGGGAGGTTAAAGCAAGAGCGATTACCCCCCAAGACTGATCGCTGGATCTCCCCACGATTTGTAGGCTGGGAGCCGGAAATGCCTCTGAAAACTACACAGTGGCGTGTCTCCTCAGCAGCTTCTAGCCCCCAGGGGAGGGAGCTGACGCATTCCCCAAATACATGTCCCAAAGTCCATAGGACACTAACCTCTTACTTTGTCCTAGGCATGTCTATGTTGATAATTCTGGAGTCGCCACAGCTCCTGGTATTCTGGGGTTCCTCCAACAGGCTGCTGGCCCTGCCGCCCTGGGGCTAAAACCTCGGCTCACGGGGACCTGGGCTCGGCTCGGCTCCTGCACTCTGCGCTCTGTGTGCTGCCAGCTCCCAGACCTCTGCGCTGTCCTTCCTGCAGGGCTGCTGGGCTGTCCTCAGCGGGAGGTTAGCTTCTCTGTGTCGTTCTGTGGGTGCTGGGGCTCCAGAAGTTGTTCACAGTCCTTTTTTACATAGTTTGTGGGGAATCTGGGGGCAGAGAGGCTTGGAAGAGCTGTTTCTACTCCGCCATCTTGGCTCCCAAAATGAAATTTTTTAATTAAAATTTTTTGCTATTCTGAACTTGACAAACATAATCAAAAACAAGTATTTTTATTTATGCAGAACAGAAAAAGGAATATATATATATATATATATATATATATATATATATATATATACACACATGAAACTCACATCTTTATGACATACAGCTTGCATTTTTTAAAAAAAACAATTCCAAAGCTGTCTTGTTTGCCTGTGTCTCCTTCTGAATCTTCTGCTCTCTTCTGTGAAATTTTTAAAATGCTATAATGTCCCTCTTTTATTTCCACTTCTTTTGGGGGGCATTTCTATTCTTTATCTCCCTATTTTTCCCAAATTCTCCCCTCCCCAATTAAAAAAAAACACAACTTTATAACAAATAAGCATACTCATGCAAAAACAAATTCACACATTGTTCATTTCCAAAAATATATATCTTAATTATGAGATCTGTTCCAAATATACTATTTGAGAAACCAACAAGACAATCAGATAGAAATGACCAGTAAGCAGTTGGTTCAGAGCTGGGCTTCAAGAGAGAGAATAGTGCTAAATGGATAGAGAGACATATGCAGATTGGCTGATAGGTTGATTGTTGTCCTTTGTGCTCAAAGAGGACCAAAATGACATCACTATGTTGGGGTCAAGGTACAGTGTGTCCAACTATAACTGCTCAGATCAATATGAGCTTAGAAGGCTCTACTATAGATAAGGAGTCAAATAGTGAATATGAACGTTTGGAGTGGAGATGTCTCTAAATACCCAAATCTTACATTTCTTTTGAGCTGGTGCAAGGGAGAACTCACATAAAGCAAGGGCTCACATGGAAGTCAGAAGTGATACATGGACACTCTCTTTTTGTTTTTTTTTTTGCTTTTTGGAAGGGCAATTAGGGTTAAGTGACTTGCCCAAGGTCACACAGCTAGTTTTTGTGTTAAGTGTCGGAGGCTGCATTTAAACTCAGGTCCTCCTGACTCCAGAGCCGGTGCTCTATTCACTGCACCACTTAGCCGCCCACATGGACACTCTCAAGGTCTGTCTGAAGAACTTTGGAACAGATCATGAGAGCTGGGAGACACTGGCACAGAACCACTGAGCATGACATGCCCACATATGCAGATCACTGAATTCATGAACCCAAAATAACCAATATCACCAAAAGAAACTAGAAAAAGGGAAGACAACAAACACAGGAGTGTTAAGGGGCACCCATGCTTATAGCAGAGGAAATGGAATATGACTGAAAAAGAATACTTTGGTCAAACAGGAAGAGAGGCAGGGGAGAATAATGTCACAGAAGCCAAGAGAGGAGAGAGTATTCCAGAGGAAATGGCCGGCCATGTTAAAAACTGCAGAGAAATCAAGTGGGATAAGGCATGAAAAAAGATCATTACATTTAGCAATTAAAAGATGGTTGTTATCCTTCAATAAATCAGTTATCATGTGGGTTCATAAGTCAGATTATAAAAGGTTGATAGACTGAGAAGTGAGGAACAGAAGCAATGAGTATATAAAATGCTTTCTTTTAGTTTGGCTCTGAAAGAGAGAAGAGATACAAGACAAAAGCTTAAGGAGACAAGAGGTCACCTGGAGGCTTATTTCACTACCTCTACATCCTCTTTCCAATTCCTTAGTGTGGGTTGTTTCATAAGAGTCTTACCTTGACCTTCTTCCCTTATCTCTCTGTATCCTCTCTCTTGACAATCTCATTTACTACCTTGCTTTCATTACCAACTCTATGCAAGATGGCTCCTAAATCTACATCTCTAGCCCAGACCTCCCTTTTGATCAAGATCTAAGTCTATAGTGGTATGTTGGAAAGCTTTAGAGCTGGAGCCAGAATTGGATTTGTAGTCAAAAGGCCTGACTTCAATTCCCAGGTCTTCTAGTTAATAGTTATATAACCTTGGGCAAGTTTTTACTTAACCTCTCTGGGTCATAGTAAACAAATTAATAAAGACCAAAAAAAGGGAGTTGATGGCATCATGTTGACTGATTTAAGTAGGAAGCACACTTGCAGAGGCTCAAGAGCTACAGTGTATAGAGTAGGCATGTAGCTTCCCCATGGCAAAGGTCCTCCTGGGAGCCTGACGATGAAGTTTTGCAGTGAGGCTTCCCCCTTGGTGACACCCTACTGAGCTTGCCAATCTGGATGTAGGTTGGGATAAGTGGCTCAGCCCAGAGAGAGAAGAGTTAGGGGTCAGGTGCTCATACCACATGTCAAATGAGGATGTTGGTTGGACCAGATCATTTCTAAGGTCCCATTCAGTTTTTACATTCTGTGGCTCATAGAGTTAGAGTTCAAAGGGTCCTCAGAAGCCCTCTAGTCCAAGCCCTTCATTTTACACGTCAGGAAACTAAGGCCTATGAAGGGTAAGTCATTTGTACAAGGTAGTAAGTGGAAGAGGGAGGGAGGCCTTCACTCAGGTCTCCTCACTATGTTGTTCCACTCCATCTTCTGTGACTGGGAGGGGACTCAATATTCTGGAAATAGCCATCAGAAGGTTCCCCCAAGTCAGATGCCCATAGAGCATGGGCTCCAATACAAGTTTCTCTCTCCCCTACTCTGGGCCAGGACTCCTCTCCACCTTCTTCCTTAATTCATCTCCTTCATCAGGATCAAAGATAATTATCAACTGATGCCCTGTTTCCATGGCAACATGAGACTCTCACTAGAGAATATGGGAAGAGAGAGGCTAGATATATTTTTGACCTTAGCAGTCATTCCTTTTCCAATGCCTAGGATCCTGCAGAATGATATAAATCCTGGTTTGGACAAGCTAGAGGACATGAGCACCAAGCAGAGGTGTCCATCCCCAGCATGCTACACTCCTCAAAGGGCTCCAACCCTGCTTCTGACCAGCAAGCCTAAAACCCAAAGGCACAAAGCAGTTCAGGACGGAAATTCAAACCTCCCACTCTTGATGTTGCAGAGAAGAGGAGGAATCAGATACTTATGAAGTTCCATGACTAGATGGGGCCCTGGAGGAGGCTCCTGATGGACCCTCCATCCAATTGCTCTTCCTTGGGCACTTTCCCCCTACCCTGCCTGCTGACTCTTCTACTCTGGACGATGGGCACCTCTCACTTCCTTACAGCCTCCATATCTACCCACTGCTTGTAAAGGGAGCACAGACCTTCCAAGACTCACTATTTGAATCCTATAAAATGAAAATGACTTTGAAATGGCCACAGTGAAAATGGTTAAATGGCAGATCAGTTCCACAGAGGTCACTACTTTGCCTCTCTCTAATCACCTTAAAAAAAGTCCTTGCTGCCCTTACCCCAGCCTCTGCCTCCAACATATACAACCTCTCCTATCATCACCAGCTGTACCTACCGTTTGATCAGGAAAGGTAAGGAAGACAGCGGGAGGGCAATGTGAACAGTACAGGACTGAAATGGGAAATAGTCTGGTAATCCTGATCAGAGGCAACCATGGAGGGGAGGGTTATGGGACCAGAAAATTTTTTTCAGACAAGGAAAGTATCCTTAGCAATAATGAGAGATCCAGGATAAAGGAAAAATGAGACATCTTGGTCATGATCATCTAATTGGCATCATAAATGGGAAGTAGCGATGGGGCCATGGCAATTACCTTTGCTGTGGAAAAGAAAGTAACCAGAAGAGGTTTGGGAGTATGAACACATATCTCATAATACAGAACTTGCCTTACTAATAGATGTCATGTCCAATATATAGCTGCCAAAAATCCTATGACTATATATACACAAGGTTTGACAAGGCCTCAGCTGCTGTCTCACACAGATCTGTCTGCTCTCCTCCCTGGACCTCCCTGCCACTCCCTATCTGCTCATCTCTATGCCCTCTTGCTACTATGTAGTACCTCTATTACTCCCTTCTTACTATTCTTAATATACCCCTTGTTAATATACTATTGTTAATATACCCCTTGCCCCAAATCCCCTGTTATTATTCCCTAACCCTCTGAGGGTACCTACTAATTCCCTAATAACAGTCCCAACCAATACCTAGAGCCACCTTTCACAAGCTCTTGGCTGCTTGGGTCCCCTATGATAACCTCATTCCTCAGAGCCACTGTGAGACTTCAATCCTTCAAAACTCAAGGACAATTACATATATATACTAATCCCTAAGTTTTCTCAATTCTCCTGGTCTTATTTTTTCTATACCTCAGGGCTCTAAGACCCCCTCATTCACTGAGAGCTAAGTACCCACTTTTAGACATCTCTTCCTCATACTTAACAATAAAAACTCCAAATTCTCGATCTGGAATCTTAGGAACTAAATATAAAATCTACCCATTCAACCCAAGTCCAGTAAACCCCAGCCCCCTACTCAGTCTAAATAGGGCTATGAAGCTGTCCAGACAGTTCTCTGGAGAATGTTTGTAGATTTCAGGACCTCAAATTCCCCTCTACACTAGTGGACCAAGGAACTCCAACCCCCAAAGGAAGGTGTCTCCCTCAGGTCAAGGTCATCCCACACCAAGTGTCCAGATCTCAATATCTGGTTGGCTTCTCTCCTTGAAAGTTTCAACAGGACTCCCTGTCCCCTTAGCTGAAGACTATTTGAGAGGAAGGGACATATTTATCTCAGAATCAGCTGGTTCAGTGTTTGTCCTGAAGAGAAGACTTTTGCTGGAGAAAGAAAAACGGAGAGCAAGGTAGTCTCCATGAAGCTGTCGCCAGCCTTGACTAGGAGGAGACGCTTAGAGACAGTACCCCTCGTGTGCAATACTTCTCTCAAATTTCAATACACTCCTACCAACCCACACACTCTTAGACATTCACACAAACATAGTCACACATCCATACTCACACTGTCCCTATACATACCTATTCTCACTCACTCATTCACACACATTTTCATACTTTGCACAGAAATGCAGGAAGGCTTTGTGGCTACTATAACTGCTTGTCGGTTAAGAGCATGGCTTCCTGTTGATAACATTTTACTGAAAAAAAAAAATGCTGTACTCTTCCACCCTACCCCCCTTTTATATTTTGTCTTCCCATATTAGGATGTAAACTCCTTGAGGGTAAAGACTGTCTTTCTTTTTACTTGTGTTTGTATTCCCAGCATTTAGGACTTCCTTCACTGGAGTAAGTGATTAATAAAAGCTAGTTGTCTAACTGACAGTATTTGTCACTGCCCCTCCATCCTTTATGCCCTGCCAACACCCAGTAACCTTGGTCTGGCCCAAGCCAAATCCTCCCAAAATAGGATAAGTGTGGGGATAGGTGGTTAAAGATGGAGGCCTGAAGAAAGGAAGGCAAAGAATGGGATTTGGGACTGGGGAATGGAGAGGAATTAGGGCTAAGGTTGGAGACTTATGGATGGAAGGATAAGAGATGGGATTAAGGATAAAACCTGAGAACAGGACTGTGGACCTTAGGACAGAGAGGTTAAGCTGGGGAGTTAAGGATTTTAGCTCCAATGCAATGTTTACAGCGCCCGTGATCACGATAAAGACCATGACTATAAGTATGGCGTGCTGTTCAATCACAAAATATGCCAAACTCTCCAGATAGAGGATAGAACTGAGGCATTTATTCAGACACCAGAAAACCAAATTCCCGAACAGTAAGCCAATTCCATCATTGTACCAAAGATATTCAGAAGCCATAATAACACTGAGAGACACAGCATCCTTCAGCCTTCCCACAAAACAATAAAAGATCAATATCTACTGGAGCCTATCTGACTCCCTGCCTGACAACATCTCTCCCCCATTATCTCACTAGCTCTGACTTCCAGCTTCCTGTGGGCTCTGCTTCCCTTCAGCAAACTCCTCCCACCACAGGCTCTATGTGATTACATTCAGCCTATTAGGGGGCAGAGCTTACTTTCAAAGAAGGGGAGATCTTTAAAGTCCTCCCTAGGTCTGTTAAGGGGCAGGGAAGATCTTCAAATTCCCATTCCCATTACAAGGATAGAGAAGTAAGGCTGAGAATTGCCATAGCTATGGGGCCAACAGATAGATATAAGATGGTAGCTGAGACTGGGAGAACAGGGTCTGTTGATAAGGGACTAGGGATAGAAAGTTGGGAGGCATAAAGATAGAAAGTTGATACAAAGGCTGAAAATGGGATGAGATTGATTATAAAGTTGTATCAAGAAGATTGATGATCAAGATGGGGGGTGCTATGGATAGAGGGACTGGGAATAGGAGGGACTGGGACAGATGGTTGGGGCCTAAGAATGGGTAGAGATAAGGATGGGAAAAAGACTAAAAGTGAAAAGTTGGGGCTAAAGATTGGAGAGCTGAGAATAAGGGGAAATATAGCTGAGAGGGAGTGGTTTGCAGCTGGAGAGGGTGAAAGATGGAGGTGGTTTGGGCATGGAGGTGGTTGAGGAAAGGGATTGGTCCTACTATAAGCCAAAAAAAGTCTCTCTGACCCAATTCTACCTTCCATAAAAGTGGGGGAAAGGACTTAGGTGTCAAGTTTGCCTTTACTCTGGAGCATGAGTTATGGAGTATGAGTTACTTGCTACCCTCCCAAATATTAAGAAACTGCAAGATCCAAGCTTTTGAAGAGGTCTCAGTCTGATCTCCCATGCTTCTCTTTCCAGATATCAGCCACAGGTCCAGGCAACAGGAACTCTTCTCCTTTGGGTCTTCAGTCTTATTGACTTCCCTGGGTCTTAGCTCTTCTTCTAAGGGACCTTTGCTTTTGGCTTCAGAACTTTCTATTTTAATCATTTCTAATTCTTCACTTATCCCCAACCACTTGCCCCTGAGCCTACTTGGTTCTCTGGACTCAGTGGCCTGACCCAGGTGATTTCTATTCACCCCTATCTCCCTCCTCCTAAATGTTCAGGTATTCCAGCTACTTATCCCCTATCTTCTGTACCCCAGACCACAAGAGTATGCTATGGTTTAATCACAAGAATGCAGAATGCATGCATTCAAAAATGATGCACTAGGGAAAGGTGATTAGCCATGTGTTTTAAAGTGCTGTAAAAATGTTATTAAAAGAAAACTACCCAATTCTAAGGCTGGTTTGTGCCTAAGATTTTTTTTTTTTTAAAAGCAATTGGGGTTAAGTAACTTGCTCAAGGTTACACGGCTAGTCATTATTTATGCGTGGATGCTCATTTTCTGAGGCCGGATCTGATCTCGGGTCATCCAAACTCCGAGGCCGGCGCTCTTACTCACTGCGCCACCTAGCCGCCCCTTTAGGGCAATTGGGGTTAAGTAACTTGCCCAAGGTTACACGGCTAGGTTTTTGTTTGTATGGCTTAAGTGTCGGAGGCCGGCTCCGAACTCAGGTCCTTCTGATTCCAGGGCCGGCGCTCTATTCACTGCGCCACCTAGCTGCCCCTGTGCCTAAGATTTTTAACCTAATAGATAGCCCACCATTAAGCTAATGATTCTCTCTAGGGCAGGAGTCCCATCCAGGCTCCTGTTCCTTTACTAGCTAGCAGCCCCCAAATATGCCAAGAGTTCTAACTAGGGCAAGGTGATGAGGGTTTTGCTCCAAAGAATTGAAACTTAGAAGTCATTGACAGCACTTGCAACTAAGCCTAACATGTAAAATAATTAGTTAAAATAGGAAACTACTATTTAACATGGATATTCACTAATAAATGTATGATGTATACCAATAAAAAAAAATAAAATAGGAAACTACCAAATGGTCTATGCTTCCTCCCCCTGGCTGCTATATTCCACGCCATGGCCTCTGAGGAAAAACTCAAAGACAAGACTTTAGTCCAGTCCAATCTTGAGCCTCTGGGGATCTCAAGGAGTCATGCAGGCGATCGCTGGGCTTCCTGGCCATCTGGTTATATCCACTGATTTCTATAACAGATAGTCAGATCTCCTGTGGTAACACCATGACCTATCTCCTGGATTTTAGACATAAATGCTTTCATTTGTCTAAACCAGATTACATTCTATTTTGTTTTATTGTTCTAGAATTTGGTTTATGTTCCATCTCTGTGACCAGCATCACTCCCACACCCATCCCCCACAGAAGCTCTGTCTTTCTATTCCTTGTCCCCACTCCACAATCTAACACAGAACTATAAATGTACTTCCATCCCTCTGGACCTGTGGCTGATACCTGGAGGCTCTCAAGAATTAAATAGAAACACAAAGGAATAAAATGCATTTTCCCACACTCTTAATAGCCTCCTCAGAACAATCACTGCTTAGAAGTTTCTTGAAAAAATTTCTCTCTGTCTCCACTACTAGTAATACCAGAATACAAACCTTTCCAAGGCTAGGGCCCTGCACAATTAATTATGCAAGCTATTCTGATTTCCTATGAGACAGAGGCAGTCACTGTACTAGGCTGAAAAAGGCGTTTGGAAGGAAACAAGTGAAGGCAATGATGGAGGAGGGGATGCAGGGAAGGGGAAATGATGGAGGAAGATAGATAGGGGTCTGGACAAGAACTTTCCTCTGTCTCCCCCTCCATGTATTTCGTAATGCTCCCTAGCAGATCCCTTCAGAATATGGCCATTAGATTTATAGTTAGAAGAGATCTTAAAGGTCACCCCCCTCATTTTTACATTTAAGGAAACTGAGGCATCAGCCCTGTGCTCAATCTCTTCTTTACCTCTGTCTTCCTCCAAAGGAATCACAATTGCTCTGCTGCCCAGATCTGGAGCAGAAAAGACTTGTTTTCAAGCATCTGACGAGCTATCAAAGGGAAAGCAGATTAGACTTGTTCAGAACTAGGGGCTTTGAGCAGATTTTACAAAGGGGTGAATTTAGGCTTGATAGAAGGAAGAACATTAACAATTTGAGCTATCCCAAAGTGAAATAGACTCCCTCCCAAAGGAAGCAGGCTCACTTGCACTGGAGGTATGTTGTATTAGGGCATTCTTTATTCAGGTCCATGTTGAGCTAGATGGCCTCTGAGGTCCAATGCTAAGATCCTGTGATTAAGACCTGCCCTAGCAGGTTCAAAGCATTAGCCAAGGACCAAATCTCTTCTAATACTCCCAACTCCAACCCTTCAAGACCCAATCTCCTTCCTCTGTGGCTATGGGAGAAGGTGGGGAAGAAGAGCCTCCAAGTTTCTATATCGTCTAAAGTCTCTATATATGTTTGGTGTCTTTGTCTCTATCACCCTGAGGGCTCACTGAGATCTACCACCTCTATGATGCATATGGTCTCTGTGTCTCTGTACTCCAACATCTCACCCATCATCACTGTTCCTGTAGTCATTCTCTCACTGAAGTGATCCAGACTGCCTCAATCTTCTTAATGTAGCCAGGACAGTGATGAGATAATGAAGATGTCTCAGTGGACAGTATACTTGACAATCACTGTGTGTGTGTGTGTGTGTGTGTGTGTGTGGCATGTGACCACAGAGCACTATGGAAGTACAGGTAACAAAGAGATCAAGACTTAGATATCCAAACAGGCATCCTCTTTATAAGAAAATAGCCTTAAGGGAGGCTTAAATTTGGAATTTCATCACTTCATAGGCTTTAGAGTTAGAAGGGACCTGAGTAGTCATCTGTGGTGGCAACCACACTGACATACCCAGGATGGTTGCTAGTACGGTTTCTTAGATCTGCTTTACTAGGAAGGAGAGTTGTTCAAGGAGTCAATAATCTTTTTTTTAATTACATTCATTAGTTCAGGGGGAAAATCAGCACCCTGAACTTCAAAGAAAATCCAAAGAAAATAGAGAAAATATAAGCAGAGAAATAAAGACCAACAGACAGGGCTTCTAACTGAGAAATTAGCACAGATCAACAGACATATTCAACTATCTAACCAAGGTAATACATACATAGTTGCTGGAGAGAGAAACACCAACATTTGGGTTTTTCTTATCTGGTCAGATCCAAGAACATCTTCCAATAAGTGAGCCCCCAAGCAAAATGCTAACCTCAGAGTATATCTATATATACCCTTTTTAGAGCCAGAGGGCATCACAACCCTCCTGACTCAGTGCCTACTTAGAAATTAACAAAAAGTGTGAAATCCTTCCTACAAGCAAGCCTCCCCTAAGCAAGCTTCCCTTAATGGGCTCCGTGTAAGGCTTATTAATGGGTGTGGAAGATCTTATATCCCATTAACATTACATCATCTAGTCCAATATATTTATTTTATAGATGAATACACTGAAGTCCGGAAAGGGGTAGGATCAAATGGGTAGTTAAGTAACTGGGTAAGAATCTGAAGGCAGGTTTTCTGATTCCAAATTAAATATTCTTTCCACTACACTATTGTTCCTAAATGAAGGAATAACTCACATCCAATCCCAAGATCGACCTTGGGGAGGTAGGAATCAAGGACCCTAGAAGGACCAAGGCAAAATCCCCCAAAAGCTTATCCCTACACACACACACACACACACACACACACACACACACACACCCCTTTCTAGGGCCACAGAAGTCTCCTAGATGTCTCAAACTTCACAACAGAAGCTGGGTAGGTGGTTTACATGGTCAAGTAAGGAAGGGAAGAGACAGGGGGTTCACAGATACTCTCCCTCATCTGGAGCTATCATAACCTTTCCCTGACCTAGGAAGTTTCCCACATTCTCTCCTTGGCCTGGAGGGGTAGAAGTAGAGGGACTTCACTTAACTTTTCCTGCACTGGAATTGGGGGGGGAGGGCAGCCCTCAGAACTCTCTCCCTACTGCTGGTTTGTTCAGCTCCTGCCTCTAGCTTTCTTGTCACAATGCCTTCTGCATGGGCTCTCTCTGAACCTCTGAACTAGTAGCAGCTGCAGGGCCTTGGGCTGGCAGAAGGTGTGCCCCTTAGTGCCTAGGGATGGAGTGACTCTAAAGAAGTCCTCCAAGAAAAGCTTGTTCACAGCAGCAGCTTGCTAGAAGTGCTGACATGCCCTGGTCAAGGCAGATGGCCTCCTGCAGTTCTTCATGGCTTCATCCATTGAAGCATTCAGGCTCAGTCCTCATGTGAGCCCAGCCATGCCAGCAGTCTCCAAGTGCCACACATACCTTCGCACCCCCAGAGCATCCTTTCCAGCTGCTCCAGCTTCACCCTAAGCAAACAAATGGGCAAGGGAGCCTCATTTGTGATCCATGTTATAGAGAATGTGAGGGAAGTAATTCCACACTAGATGAATACAGAACCTCTGTAGGGTCTGGGAATGATTAAGCTGATTAATGATAACTGTTTAAAGAAGAAGATTTGGTCCAGGCTGATGGTACTTTAAGGGTATTGGAAAAGGAATGTGCTGATTGAGAAGTTGAGTCAATTAGAAAAGGCCTGAGATCCCCAGAAGAGAGTTTGTTCAGACAGAGAGCTGGAAATACAGGAGAACCAGAGGAATGGAAAGGATGGACTGCTAGGACTGAACCTTGAGTAAGGGCTGAAAAAGTATTTGGGGAAGTTCAAGATCTCGGGAGATCATAGCAGCTCAAAGGGTGTCATAGGTCTGCAAGGGCAACAGCTTAGGAGTAGAGACAAAACTCCATGTGGGAATCTCCCCTATCCCAGTCAGAAAAGCTGGGGGCAGGGGAGGAGAGGAAGTGTAAAGGAAAGTTGGCTCTAGATTGCACAGAGAGAAACAAACTGGCTCCAAGAATTGTCCCCAAGGACAGGGGCTAAGTATGGAGCCAGGAAAAAACAGTGTGGAGTAGTACAAAGGGCACACGTAGGAATTAAAGTCACAAGACTTTTCTTCAAATCCTCACACTTTTGACTGCTACCTCTGTGATCTTGGACAAGTCACTTGACTTCTGGACTTCAGTTTTCTCATCTGTAAAATGGGAAATGGACAGGATGATTTCTAGGATTTCCTCCAGTTCCTATGAGCCATAAAAATCTGTACACTGAGTCAATGAACACGCTATGTCCCTGTAAATAAACTGCCTAGATACAGTGCATGTGTGAGGCATTGCCCCACAACAAGAGAGGAGCTCTGAACCTTCAGCAGGTGGTGTAAGTTGGGGAAATGAGGAATGATTCTCTCATAGAGCAATAGGGGAGCAGCATGGGAGAGAAGCTGAGGGAAAGTCAGGGACTGTCCATGGACTTGGTCTTTGCTGAAAGAACTCCAGAGCCATTGTAAAGTTAGCACATGCAGACACATCCAGGAAGACTTCTCTCCAAGGTGGCTGGATTGGTGACACCACCAGAAGGTCTCCTTCCACCCTGGGCAGCAGCAGGCCCACTATGATGATCCAGGCAAGCAGATGTGGCTCCCTCGTGGCCTCTTCCTGAAGTCAGTGTGTAACGTAAGGAGAAAAGTGAGGGATTTCCAGAAGAGTTCCTGTTCAAAATTTTAGTAGACCAACCATATGGATAGAGAAATGTAGCCCTTTGATCCTGAAGAAAAGCCTCTGAAACTCCAGCTCTGAATGGACAGATTGGAGTGTTCCTGATATTCATCATTAATTCTTAAAGTAGCCCAGGAGGCTACACTCGACCCCAATTCTGACTCGCTGTTTTGCTCCAAGGAATGTTTATTCTCCTAAAGCCTTTTTCTAACATGTCCTTAGACTATATAATAAAGGAAAGATCTGAAGCTTGAGCCTTATACCCTTTTACTGTCTCCAGGTGGCTCACCACCAATTCTTTCCTCAACATACCAGTAGTAGATACTGAAGTCAACATACCAGGTGAACACAGGTTCCTCCACATCATATAGCACCTACAGTTTCTATGGCACCTCAGTGCTCTCAACATTGATGATATGGTCAATGAATGGGCTAAGGCATATAGCTTCATGGCCAGGGGAAGTGAGGTATGAATTACTACCCAATGAGAACCACTGAGACAGGAACCTTGGGAAGAACTTCAAGCCCAAGAGATAAGGGAGACACAAAGGAGGCATTCGTATTATGTGGTGGAGTATAGGAATAATATTTCACTTAACCTCCAAGGAAAGGGACCCAGTATAATGTGGGAAAGGACTGAGCAGAGAGATTAGTCCCACATTCACATATACAAAAGTAAGAGAAAATGTATGTGACTGTCTGTCTGTTAGAGTTTTGTGTAAGGGTGCCTTTTGGGAGGGAACAAGAGAGAGATGGTATCTGCAATTGTGATTTCATTGGGATAGGGAACTCTCAATGAGGAAACCCCCTGTACCAATGCATATTGTTAACTATACTGCAACTTATTATCTTACAACTTGAAGCACTACCTAGATCACTGAGGTTAAATGACTTGCCCAGGGTCATATAACCAATATGTACTAAAAGCAGCAGAAGAACCCCAGTTTGGGGAGGGGGATCAGCTCTTCATGCACTTCTCTATGCTAACTTCTTTGTGTTTTTATATCTGTAAATGGGAGACTGTATATATTACAATATCTCACATTTTCACAGTGCTATACTTAAAAACATCCTGGGAGGTAACTATTGAAAGTATTGATTTCTCCATTTGACAAAGAAACTGAGACCCTCAGAGTTTAAAGTCCTTAATGTCATCCAGTAAGTAAGTGATAGAACAGGAACTTGAACTCAGGCCTCCTGGATTTTAGTCCAGTGCCCTTGGGAGTGTAAATTCTTGGGATACTGTCTTAACTCACACTGGCTCCTACACAAAGAAAGTGAAATATATTATGCTCCAAACTACTCAAGAATACAATGCTATATACACAAGTTCATAGAGTTATTTGCTCCCAAATTTGATGTAACTAATAACCCACACACTTCCTTGCACTTCCCAGAATTATACATAGCATTTGGTTACTACCCCCATGCCTTAAAATTAAGGACTGTCTGAGAATTGTGAGGGCAGCAGAGTGCTAGAAGCTGAAAGGGACATGCCCAAGTTGGCCATTGTATAAATTTATTATATTATATAGAGATATCAGGAAGAACTCTGACTCTGAATTTTTATATCATACAAGTGAGGCCACAACAGGGGAAAATTACAAACAAAAAAAGTTTATACACAAACCCTTAAATCCTACAACAAGGATGTCCCTAGATCTGAGTCAGGGGGGGTCTTATTGCCAAAGCCTATCACTGCCCCCTCTCAGCTCTTATTGAGTTTTGATTTAAATGACCATTATACTTTAGCAGACACCCAGGACTAGCTTCTCCAGTCTGAGTCCTTCATAATGTTGAACTTTGCCTGATCTATTTCCACATTATATTAAGATCCCTTTCCTTGGATGTCAAAAGAAATGTTACCCCTCTACCTCCACCACCTACAATGTCAATCTTAGTCCACTCATTAGCCCAGCTCCTGAGAAAACCAAATCCAGTCCTGAATCTTGCTCTCTCCCTTGAGAGGGGAGATAGCTATGGTAAACCTAAAAACAAACAAACAAACACCTATACTCTTCAATTCCCAAATCCCCAAGCTCTCAAGTACTCAACCTAGTGTTTGACCCTGAAAAGGGAAAGGACTTAATAACCCGTAGCTCTTTTCTGCCCTGACAGTAAAAGGTGGATTAATGACAACCCAATACACAGACCAGCACTGCCTGGTTAGCTCACTTCCAGCTTCAGGCTAGCCCAGAATGTCCCTGTTTCTATCTCTGCTAGAACATGAGGCACTCCAGGCTCAGCCCTTGTGGAGTCACAGTTCCAACAATTTTCTTCTGTCAAGAAAACACTTCCTCCAGGACCCTTCCAACCCAAATATAAGAAAATCTGTTTCTTCAGTTGGTGACAAAAGCAGTTTCTACAAGCAAAAAGAAAAAAAATTAAGCCCTGGGCTTCCTAGATCATGAATAAACTTGGTATTTCCATTAGTTTTTCGTGAATAATTCATGAAACACATGATTAATTCAGATTCATGAATTATTTAGGAATAATTCTGGAACATTCTGGTCAATTCATTTTCAAGCAGCCAAGTCAGTGAGTCAGTTTCGGGGGTCGTATAGAGTGTTCTTTCCTCCCAGACACTGGAGGAGAGGTGTCTCATTCATACATTTTCCTATTGACACAGAGCCTCAGCAATACTCAAAAATGCACACTCACAATATATTCATACTGGCATAGATACAGAGACATAGCACATCTTCACACAACACTCTCAGACACAAACTCCCGTGACATATAGCTATATAACCTGGTCTAAGTAACTGCTGCTTCAGGATGGCCTCATACTAATTCCCTCATTCTTCTTTCTCCTACCTGGTACAGGCTCCAAATAAACTACATATAGCTGCAAATACATAACTTCCCATCAGCCCGGAGGCTATTTATCAGTTTCTTTTGACACAGAGCTGGGCGCAGCCCTGTAGGCCTAAGGAAGCATGATGTTCATATTTATTCACTCATTAGAAGATTTGCCAGGGCAATGTCCCTTGATGTTCTCTTTCCCCTAAGGTACATTCATGTTCTGACATTTACAGATATAGAACATACTTGCATGAGACTATGGAGAAACCAATTTACCTCTACTTTAAAACCTTGCTCAGTTTTAAATTCTGTTCTGGTTTGACTTGGATTTATAATTCCAAGCTCTTAAAGAAACAGACATATCGAAAACAGTAAAGATGGTGGTTGCTAAGTGACCATTAGAGATATGGAGATAAAGATATATGGAGAGAGAGAGAGAGAGAGAGAGAGAGAGAGAGAGAGAGAGAGAGAGAGAGAGAAATACAGAGAAAGATAGAAAGAGACAGTGAGAAATACATAGATGTTATACACATAGAAACATGAGATACATTTATATATGCTATATATAAAATATATCTATATACTATATGTAATATATTTATATTTTAAAGCTCTTCATAATCTAGCTCCTTCTTATCTTTCCAGTCTTCTTACACTTTGCTCCCAACACATTCTTTTGATCTGGTTTGATCAAAACCTTGATCTGTGCTTCCTTTCTGTGCTATAAACAAGAAATTCCATCTCTTGACTCTCAGCAAATTCTCTGGTTGTTCCCCATAGCTAGAATGCTCTCCCCTATCATCACCATTTACTGGCTTCCCTGGCTTCTTTTAAATCTCAATTAAAATCTAATATTCTGCTTTTAATTATTTCTTATTTATCCTCTATATAGTTTATTTCTACATATTTGTTTATTTGTTGTCTCCCCCATTATATTGTGAGTTTCTTGAGGGCAGGGACTGTCTTTGGCCCCTTTTTGCATTCTCTGTGCTTAGCACAGTTTGTGGCACATAGGCACTTAATAAATGTTTATTGGTTGATTATATCATCATATATACATTATGTGCACAATATAATTATATATACTTATATATGCTATGTATGTATATATACTACCTACAATATATTTATATATACTATATATACAAATATATTTTATACTATATGTATGTGATCTATTTCTACATACTAGATATATTTATATATACCATATGTAAAAATGTACTTTACATATATATAGATTATATATGATAAATATATGTATGTAATATAAAAATACATTATATGCTATACGTATGTAATTTATGTATGTAATATACAAAAGTATATTATACACTATGTATATAAAATGAATTTATATTTGATATATACAACATATATATACCATATAAAATATATAATAGATATAAATGTCATATGCTGTATATTATTTATATTTATATTATTTGTATAATATTTATGCTATATGAAACATACTTGTATCTGCAACATAATCACATATAACATAAATAAAACTATAGCCAAGATACTATGTATTTATATACATATATATAATATACATAGATATTTATTGAGTTGTGTCAGTCATGTCCAGCTCTTTGTGACCCCATCTGGGATTTTCTTAGCAAAGATATTGGAGTGGTTTGCCAATTTCCTTCTCCAGATCATGTTACAGATGAGGAAACTGAGGCAAACCAGGGTAAGTGACTTGCCCAGGGTCACACAGTTAGAGGCCAGGTTTGAATCACAAAAATGAGTCTTACTGACTTTAGGCTTGGCATTTTATCCACTGTGCCACCTAGCTGCCCCGTATGTACATATATACACACATTAATCAGTCAAAACAAGCTTTGGCTTCAATGGTCACCATTCTCATGTTAAACAAAATAATCACCTGAAAAGAAATTGTGTTCTAATGGGGGAAAAGTTATGGAATTCACTATGATGGTGAGGCGTCAATTGTATGTGACAGACATATTTCTCTTCCTAATAACCTTTGAATGAAAAAGGTGAAAATAAAAATGTGGTGCAAAAGAACTGGGATTGGTAAGGATACTGCTCTAGCCCCTCTGTCTAAACAAAATATATGGACCTTGTGATTGATAAAGAGGAAAGTCCAGAGTAGACAAGAAAAGTTGTCTGCAAGAGATATTGACTGACTTGTAGGGTCTAATAAGGCTTGGCTTTGCCCATGCCCAGTGACCTGCTTCTAGGGAAAAACATTCTGTGTAAGGCTGCATCTTTTAAACGTACCTTAGAGGAGATGAAGGTCTTGTTCACACATAGCACGGGCACCAAGAACTAAGTTAAGTAAGGAGAAGGAATATCTCCCCCACCCATTTAGGCCCAGTGACCTAATTGGGTCACATAATTTAGGATAGCTGGTAATTTCTGCCATAGAACCCAACATTGAAAGGAGTTCGGGGCAACATGGGATTCCCAAACATCTCCTCCCTGGGCAGACTGAGGAGACACCCAAGATTTCTATTTCAACAATGAAATTTTTCCAGGAGTAGAAGATTGAGGATATTATAACTGAGTACCAAGAGGAGTTGTTTAATCAAGGATGATCTCATCAAATGCTTCTGGACTGATCCCTGGTATGAGCTGTTTGGGCTTAGCTCTTTCTTTAGATCTATATGGAGGGCTATGGGAGAAGGCTGTGTCTGTATAATAGTCAGCTATAATTGGTCAACACACTGGTGGGGCCACCAGAACCAAAGATAATGTAACAACCCAAATGTGTCTTCTACTAGACATGGGTATAATTTCCTATGTCCAGGCAGATGAGGATTCCACTACCCCAGACTGGTGCTGTCAGCTTCCCTTTGTTCACCCCATGTTAAAGGCACTCTGCTTTTAAGCATCCCAGGCCATCTGGGGCTGGGCTCTTTGGCCGAATAGTATCGACTCTCTAGGAGCTTTCACTAACGGGGCCTCATTTGCCTGGGTAGACCAAGCAGATAGCAATGAGGCCAAGCAAAACACTATTCTTGTCTACTTTTTGTATTAGTAAATAGGTTCCTGTGGTTTATATCTGTGAAGTCGTTACATTCATACCAGTAGTCCTAGGTGGGGAGGGTTCCACAGTGCTCCATGGAACACTATATCTGGACAAGACACAGGTCTAAACTTGAGCAATATGAACTCACTTCCATTGTATCTGAATGAATAGGACCTAGAGATTCCCCAAGCCCCAAACACCTAGCTCAGACACTCTGTATGAATGTAGATAGCCTTAAGCTCTTTAATCAATCAGTCAACATTTCTTAAGCACCTGCTGGGTTCCAGGCACTGTGCTAAGAGCACGGTTACACAATTATCTCCATTCTCCAGTAAAATCTAGATGCATGCATTAATCTCCAGCATAATTCATAACTAGCCTGGCTCATTTCACCACCATCCCATTTGGCTCTTACTGGCTTTCTCTATTCATCATGCTCCCAAGAACCACTCACTCACATATAAATTAAATGGAAGTTTTCAGAAGCGAAAACTAAAGTGACAATATAGGCTTTCAGCTCTCAGCCCCCTAATTTCCAGTCAAGTTTAAAACTTCAATTCAATTCCCTTTTCTTCCAAAGGCCTTATTGAGGAAGTGCTTCCAACATTCTGATTTCAGTAATAAAGGGAAAAGGTAAAAGAGATCATTTCACTATGTTCCATTTCTCCTATCCCCCCAACAGCCCTTGGGAAATTATTTCCATCTCTTGATGTGCAAGCTGAGCCAATGATTTCCTCTTCCTGATCAACAGCACGGACAGTTAGCTTCTCTCTTCCAGTCACCTCTGCATGTGTGCCTTTGAAACGAAAAGGGCAAGGATGAGTCACTCAGGACTTCGGGGTTGGCTGGGGAAGGGCCTCACTCTGATGACTGCCTCTGACTCTTATAGTCGTGCCCCAGGGCTCCCAGTCCGACTGAATGGGAAAATGCAGAAAAGAGAACCCATTACTCTAGTCCCCGGACATCCAGAGAAATATCAGCCTCTTTTTAAGTCCCTCAGGTGTGCAGGCTCTTGTTTGATCTCTTTCACTCCATTCACTATAATCCTCTAGGACTATTCAGCATCACACTTCCAATTTCTTTGACTTCCCAAGATAAGGACAGTGCAGAAGAAACACATTCCAGCCGTACAGCCGGAAGATGTCACAGCAAATGTTACATGTATTACTCAATAAGCCCAGTTTGAGGCAGGTGTGGCGTGACATATGGATGAACTTCATTGCAATTGTTTTTTAGGCCTTCCATCCAGCAAAAAGCCCTTATCCCTTGGATGGATGAATTCATGCATCTAATGAGCAGGAAGCATAGGCCTTACCAGAATGCATCCAAGTTTAGAAAGGTGTTCAGTTGATCTTCCTCATCACCCACAACACAGTGGATAAGGTGCTGAATTTAGAGTCATGTGGGTCTGAGTTGGCATCTTTGCCTCTGATATTTATTAGTTGTGTAACTTTGGGCAAATCCTTTCACCTCTTTCAGTCTCAGTTTCCTCATTTGTAAAATAAGAACTATAACAGTCACTACCTCACAGGGTTGCAGTGAGGATTAAATGAGAAAACATGTATAAAGTACTTTGCAAACCTCAAAATCATATATAAATTTTTGATATGATTTATTATTATTATTATTTTATTGTTGTTGTGGCCAAGAAAGGAGGCAGGCTGTGCCCCTGCAATGACATTTTCTTGCCTTGATGTGGTCATCATTCATAGCCACTAGTAAATTGCTTTGATCTCAGATATTCTGGCTGCCTGGAGTTCAGAGAGCACAGATCTGGAACTGTGAAGGGCTTGTGCCTGTTAACCCCTGAACTTCTACAGCCTCCTTTTAACATGTTCCACAGGTCAGGGTCACAGAACCTGCCACTTTTAATTATGCACCTCAAGAAGCCTTGTTGCCCTCAACAGAGCTTCCAGAAGTAGGCTGCACATCTCTGTGCACTATATGCCCAGACCAGAAGCCTGCCAAGACCTTCTATGAGTCCATCATGATGCAGGTTTTTTAGCCACCATCCCATAAAAGTTACTTCAAACCCTCCTTTTCCTGCAAATGGATTCTGCAGGGAAGGCTGCTTAGGAGAAATCCAGACCAAGCCTGTGCACTGCTGTGGATGCTGTATAAACTTTCCATGGCTTGTGGTTGAGGAATGCCCTAGCCAGGCTCTGTCATCATCCTGTGGGATCCATCTCCTCTTGGTCAACACTTGACATTTGCACAAGAACAGATGCATCCTGTCAGTCTAGTTCCTCATAACAACTCTTTTCAGATAAACATTAGCTTAACCTATAATACAGTCCCTCTTGTTGTTGTTCATCATTTCGGTCCTGTCTGGCTCTTTGTAGCCCCATTTCAGGTTTTCTTGGCAGAGATCTAGGGTGGTTAACCATTTCCTTCTCCAGTATATTTTATAGATGAGGGAAGTGAGGCAAACAAAGCTAAGTGACTTGTCTAAGGTCACACAACTGTTAAGTGTCTGAGGCCAGAGTTGAACTAAAGAAAATGAGTCTTCCTGATTCCAGGCCCAGCACTCTATCCACTGTACCGTCTAGCTACCTGACAGCCCCTTTGTCCCAAATTTATTCCTTAAAATTACAGTAAATAGAAGATAGCCTAGGGGCGGCTAGGTGGCGCAATGAATAAGAGCACAGGCCCCAGAGTTGGGAGGACCTGGGATCAGGTCCAGCCTCAGAAAATTAGCACCCACACATAAATAACTAGCCGTGTAACTTTAAGCAAGTTACTTAACCCCAATTGGTTTTAGAAGAAATTTTTAAAAAAGAAAGAAAGAAAGAAGATAGCCTATTGTATATAGTTACAGACATTGAAAGTATTTGATTATGCCCTCTAGGTTAGCAAATGCTGCCTTCTATCATTTGCTAAGAGAAGTCTTGGTAGATCTATTCAATTTGTGCCATGGCCCACTTATATGATATTCTGATATATTTTCCAAGCAGGAGCAGATGATGCAAAAGCAAGAGAGTCTCACCTAGTGGTTTCACTTTCGTCAGCTGGCTTTGGTACAGTGGAAAGAGCACTGATTCTAGAGGTAAGGGTTCTATATTCAAATCCTGACTCCTCAGCTTATTACTGGGTGACCCTGAGCAAGTGACTTCATCTCCTTGGGTCTCAGCTTCCTCACATATAAGGTTAGGAAGCTGCCCCTAAGTCCCTTCCAGCTCAGTATCTGTGAACCAATGACCTCAATTTATATTGCAAACCCAAGAAATTCATCCCTTATTACTGTTGTTTCATCATTTTCTTTTTTTTTCCCAAATGCTTTATTAACTTCTGGTTTACATCATTCATTTCTGCCAGATTTTGAGTTACAATTTTTCCCCATTTCCCCCCTACCCATCACCCCAGAATAGCAGTCCCACGGGATATACCCTCATCCGATCTGCTCTCTCCCATCTCTTCTCCCACACACCCTTTGACTTTTCCAGTAGGGCAAGGTGAATCCCCATGCCCCAATGCCTGCACGTCTTATCTCCCAATTATATGCAAAATAATATTAATCATAGTATTTATATATTTTTAAAACATTTGAATTTAAAACTTTGAATTACAGACCCATTCCCTTTCTCCCCTGCCACCCACTCCTGCTGGGAAGATAAGCAACTCAGTATATGCTGTATATGTATAGCTATGCAAAACATTACCATAGTAGATATTTTGTAAAAGGCTGACTACATTTCCCTCCTTCCTATCCCAGCTCCCACCTGGTCCACTCCCCACTTTGATCCTATCCCTTTCAAAGTGGGTGCTTCCAACTTCCCTCCCCCGAGCCTGCCCTCCGTTCCATCATCCCCCCTCCCCCTCCCCCCCACTCTCCTGTAGGGTGAGCTATCCCATTTAGTATGTATGTCATTCTCTCCCTGATCCAAATTCACTGAGAATAAGGTTTTGCCTTTTTGCCTTCCTGTTCTTGCCCTCCCCTGCAACCACTTTCTCTTGACTCTTCTACATGAGATAGCTTACCCCACTCTGTCTCTCCCCATCCCCTCTCTCTATATTCCTCTCTCACCTCTTAATTTCACTCCTTAAGTATCATCCCTTCCCATTAAATTCGACCTGTGCCCTCTATCTATGCATACCTGTAAACATATATACACACATTCACATATGTATTCATATGCCCATACATCCTTCTTCAGCTATTTTCATATTGAGAAAGGTTTCATCAGTTACAGTTATCATTTTTCCATGTAGGAATGTACATAGTTCAACTTTGATAAGTTCCTTATGATTTCTTTTCCCTGTTTACTTTCTCAAGTATCTCTTGCTTCTTGTGTCTGAATGTCAAATTTTCTATTCAACTCTGGTTTTTTCCTCCACTGAAAGACCATATTTTCCCCTGAAACAAGATAGTCAGTTTTGCTGGGTACATAATTCTTGGTTTTAATCCCAGCTCCTTTGACCTCTGGAATATCATATTACAAGCCCTTCTATCCCTCAATGTAGAAGCTGCCAGATCCTGTGTTATCCTGATTGTGTTTCCACAATATTGAAATTGTTTCTTCCTGGCTGCTTGTAATATTTTCTCCTTGATCGGGGAATTCTGGAACCTGGCTACAATATTCCTAGGAGTTTTCTTTTTGGGATCTTTTTCAGGAGGTAATTGGTGGATGCTTTCAACCTCTATTTTGCCTTCTGGTTCTAAAACATCAAGGCAATTTTCCTTGAGAATTTCTTGAAGGATGATTTCTAGATTCTTTCTTTGATCATGGTTTTTCAGGTCCAATAATTTTTAGATTATCTCTCCTGGATCTATTTTCCAGGTCAGTTGTTATTCCCATGAGATATTTCACATTGCCTTCTATTCTTTCATTTGTTTGGATCTGCTTAACAGCATCTTGATTTCTCATAAAGTCACTAGCTTCCATTTGCTCCAGTCTAATTCTGAAGGAATGATTCTCCTCAATGAGCTTTTGAGATTCTTTTTCCATCCGGCAAATTCGACTTTTTAAGGCATTCTTCTCCTCATTGCCCCTTTGGGCCTCCTTTGCCATTTGAGTTAGTCTATTTTTTTTTGAGTCTAATACAAGTGAACTTTTTTTTAACTTTCTTTTTTTTTAATTAAACAAATGCCTTATTAACTTCTGGTTTACATCATTCATTTCCACCAGATTATGAGTTACATTTTTCCCCCATTTTTTCCCTACCCACCACCCCAGAATAGCAGTCCCACTAGATATCCCCTCATCCAATCTGCTCTCTCCCATATCTTTTCCCATACCCCCTTCGATTTTGCCATTAGGGCAAGGTGAATCTCTGAGCCCCAGTGCCTAGACATCTTATGAAACATTTAATTTTAAAACTTCTATTTTCAGATCCATTCCCTTCCTCCCTTGTCACCCACTTCCTCTGAGAAGATAAGCAATTCAGTATGTGTTGTACATGTATAGCAATGCAAAACATTACCACAGTAGAAATATTGTAAAAGACTGCTTATATTTCCCTCCCACCCATCTCACCTCCCACCTGGTCCATTCCCTACTTTGATCCTGTCCCTCTTTGATAGTGGGTACTTCCAACCTCCTCTCCCCCCAGAATGCCCTCCCCTCCATCATCCCCCTGTCATCCCCCTTTCCCCTACTCAGGAGAGTGAGTGAGGGTAAGATATTCCATTTAGTATGTATGTGATTCTCTCCTTGAGCCAACTTCAATGAGAATATGCTTTTGCCTTTTTGCCTTCCTGTTCTTCCCCTCCCCTGCAACTACTTCCCTTGCCTCTTCTACATGAGATAGTTTGCCCTACCCTGTCTCTCTCCATCTCCTCTTGCCACTTTCCTCTCTCACCTCTTGACTTCACCCCTTAAGAATCATCCCTTCCTTGGGGCAGCTAGGTGGCACAGCAAGCAGGGAGCCAGCCCTGGAGCCAGAAGGACCCGAGCTCAGATCCGGCCCCAGACACCCAACACACAAACAAAAACCCAGCCGTGAGACCCAGGGCAAGTCACCCAACCCCAATTGCCCTCCAAAAATAAAAAAGTCATCCCTTCCCATCAAATTTAACCTGTGCCCTCTATCCATGTATACCTGTGAACATGTGCCATGTACCCTTCTTCAATTATTTTCATAATGAGAAAGGTTTCATCAAACACAGTTATTGTTTTTCCATGTAGGAATATAAATAGTCCAACTTTGATAAGTTCCTTTTGATTTCTTTTCCCTGATTACCTTCTCAACTATCTCTTGCTTCTTGTATCTGAATGTCAAATTTTCTATTCAACTCTGGTTTTTTCATCAAGAATGCTTGAAAGTCCTCTATTCCACTGAATGACCATATTTTCCCCTGAAACAAAATACTCAGTTTTGCTGGGTAGGTGACCCTCGGCTTCAATCCCAGCTCTTTTGTTCTCTAGAATATCATATTCCATTCTCTTCAATCCCTCAGTGTAGAAGCTGCCAGGTCCTGGGCTATTCTGATTGTGTTTCCACAGTATTGAAATTGTTTCTTCCTGGCTGTTTGTAGTATTTTCTCCTTGATCTGGGAGTTCTGGAGCCTGGCTATAATATTCCTAGGAGTTTTCTTTTGGGGATCTTTTTCAGGAGGCGATCGGTGGATTCTTTCAACCTCTATTTCCCTCACTGGGTCTAAAACATCAGGGCAATTTTCCTTGAGAATTTCTTTAAGGATGATTTCTAGGTTCTTTCTTTGATCATGGCTTTCAGGTAGTCCAATAATTTTTAAATTGTCTCTCCTGGATCTATTTTCTAGGTCAATGGTTTTTCCCATGAGATATTTCACATTGCCTTCTATTCTTTCATTTGTTTGGATCCGTTTAATAGTATCTTGATTTCTCTTAAAGTCACTAGCTTCCATTTACTCCAGTCTAACTCTGAAGGAATGAATCTCCTCAGTGAGCTTTTGAGATTCTTTTTCCATCTGGCAAATTCGACTTTTTAAGGCATTCTTCTCCTCATTGCCTTTCTGAGCCTTTTTTGCCATTTGAGTTAGTCTATTTTTTAAGGTGTTATTTTCCTCAGTCAGGCTGTTGACTGTCATTTCATACTTTTCTTGCATCTTTTTCATTTCTCTTCCCAAATTTTCCCCCACTTCTCTTATCTGCTTCTTAAGGTCCTCTATGGCCTGTAGACAGCTTGTATTTTCATTTGGGGCTTTTGGTGCAGGAGTTCTGACCTCACAGTCCTCCTCCATGCTTTGAGCCTCTTTGCCCCTAAAATAGGAGTCCAATGTTGAACTTTTCTCTTTATTTTATTTCGTTTGCCTAGGCATGTTGCCACTTAATTACTTGATTTTTGGGCTTGTTGCCACAGTAGGACTCTGCCACCAGACAGGGGAGCTTCCACCCAAATGTGGGGTCTTCACAACTTCCGCCAGTTGGGTGGCCTCTGTAAAGCCTCCACCCACTCTGGTAAGTTGGATACCCACCCCAAACTTCCCCCCAGACCACAATTCAGATCCAGGCAGTTTAAAGCAAAAGCGATTAACCCCCAGACTGATTGCTGGATCTCCCTACAGTTCACAGACCAGGAGCTAGAGCCACTACTGACACTGCAAAATGGCTTCTGTGCAGCTGTTTCTTCAGCAGCTTTTCGCCCCCAGGGGAAGCGTTCCCCAAATACTGGTCCCAAAGTCCATAGGGCACTAACCTCTCACTTTGTCCTAGGTATATCTGTGCTGATAATTCTGGAATCGCCACAATTGCTGGTGTTCTGGGGTTCCTCCAGCCGGCTGAAGGCCTGGCCGCCCTGGGGCTAAAACTGCGGACCTGGGCTCGGCTCTGCGCACTGCACTGTCGGTTCCCAGCGTGCTGTGCTGCCTGCTCTCAGAGCGTTGCACTGGCCGCTCCCTGCAGGGCTGCTGGGCTGTCCTCAGCGGGAGGTTAGCTTCTCTCTGTGCCATTCTGTGGGTGCTGTGGCTCCAGAAGTTGTTCCTAGTCTATTTTTTAAGGTTTTATTTTTCTCAGTGAGGCTGTTGACTCTCATTTCATACTTTTCTTTCATCTTTCTCACTTCTCTTCCCAATTTTCCCCCCACTTCTCTTATCTCCTTCTTAAGGTCCTCTATGGCCTGTAACCAGCTTGTATTTTCATTTGGGGCTTTTGGTGCAGGTGTTCTGACCTCTCAGTCCTCCTCCTATTCCATGCTTTGATCCTCTTTGCCCCCCTAATAGGAGTCTAGCATTGAATTTTTCTGTTTATTTTGTTTCGTTTGCCTAGGCATGTTGCCACTCAATTACTTGACTTTGGGGCTTGTTGCCACAGTAGGACTCTGCCACCAGCCAGGGGAGCTTCCGTCCCAAATGCTGGGGTTTTCTCAGCTGCCAGAGGTATTATTTGGGTGCCCTCTCTGAAGCCTCCACATGCTCTGGCAAGCTGCTCACACACCCCAAGACCTCCACCCCAGATCGTAATCCAGATCCAAGAAGGTTAAAGCAAGAGCAATTACCCCCAAGACCAATCAACTGGTCCCCCTACAGTCTGTAGACCAGGAACTGAAGCTTCCGCATGTGTCCGTGGCTATGCTGAAGTGTCTCAGCAGCTTCTTGGTCCCAGGGAAAGAGGCCAATGTGCTCTCCCCACTAATGAGTCCCAAAGTCCATACTGCACTAACCTCTCATTTTGTCCATGACATCTATGTGTTGGTAATTCTGGAAATGCCATAGCTGCTGGTGTTCTGGGGTTTCTCTAGCTGGCTGCTGGTCCAGTTGCCCTGGGGTTAAAACCTCCGACTCACCGGGCCTGGGCTTGGCTCCCAGAGTGCTGTGCTGGCCGCTCCCTGCCAAGCTGCTAGGCTGTCCTCAGTGGGAGGTTGGCTTCTCTATGTCATTTTGTAGGTTCTGTAGCCCAAGAGTTTGTTCAGAGTCCCCATTTATATATATTGGAAGTGGTGTGGGTTGGAGTGCCATGGAAGTGCTATTTCTAATCCACAATCTTGACTCTGCCCCCGTTTCATCATTTTCAACTTTTTTTGACCCCATTTGGAGTTTTCTTGGCAAAGATACTGGAGTGGCTTGCCATTTCCTTCTCCAGCTCATAAGGAACTGAGGCAAACAAGGTTAAGTGATTTGCCTAGGGTCACACAGCTAGTAAGTATCTGAGGTCATATTTGAACTCATGAAGGTAAGCTTTCCAAATTCTAAATGGGGGGAAATCCTCCACTGTGCCACCTAGTTGACCCCATCACCTATTAGATCTAGGTAACTTTTCCAGGATTAGTGATGGTTCAAAAAGGATTATAAATGGACCCAATGTGCCTATAGATGATATGAAACTGGGGTCAGCCAGCAGGAGCTAAGTCTCCACAATGTTTCTTAGGGATTGAGAGCTTTTTCAGATAGTTCATTCCAATGTACTCAATGGCCCCTCATATAAATGCTAAGGAGGAAGATTTAATTCAAGTAGCATGTCAAATAAGATAGGGCCTTCTTGATGCCAAAGAGGATACTTTATAGCTTGACTTTGCTATAATATCCAAACTCAGATTTCCCGCTTTTTGCAGAGAAAGATACATTCAGGGTGACTATTGGGGACAATCTTGATTTTAAAGGGTATTAAAGAAATTGAGGGCAGAGCATGACTTGCTAACATTGGGGAAGGAAGATAAGATGCTGAGGACCTTGGGAGCATGGGGTTGGGTATTCTCTCACCCATAGCTGGCAGGAAACCAAAAGCACTTGGTCCTGCTGTTATTTCTGTCTCTGTGACATTTCATTCTTTCCAACTTCTAAGAGGTGAAGGAGATTGGAAATGGCTACAACCTCATAAGTTTCAAAAGGTCAGCTAAGGGAGTCCCAAGGAGTCTTGGAGTGCAGTCCATGCCAAGTTTAACAGCCAGATAGCCTAACATCGATGCCCTGAGGAGCAATCTTTGAGACCCAACCCAGCTATAATTAAGACTCACCCAGAGCCCCCCTGCCCTAGGAGGAGCCCTGGCTTACCCGATCAGTGTGTTGACCTTGGCCACATTGATGTCATACAGCTTCTTTATGGCCTGCTTGATCTGATGCTAGTTGGCCTTGACATCAACAGTTAAGAACAGGGTGTTGTTGTCCTCAATCTTCTTCATAACAGACTCAGTGGTCAAGGGAAACTTAACGATGGCATAGTAATCAAGCCTGGGGATGGAAAAGAGGAGATGTATCACAAGACCCCTAACACTAGAAGAATCAGGTACACCTTTAATCAACTGAACAAAACTTTTTTACTTTGAAATAAAAATATTCCTCTTATAAAAAAAAGACTCATCCAGCTGCTGTGCCATATTTGGAAGTGAATTTGGTGGAGGGTGAAAGTTTCATGAAAAATGAATCAAGTCCGAGCTCACTCTCTCCAGGGACTAAAGTGGTATAGCAAAGACTACCCCCAAGTGTTAGGGGGAAATATGTCTATCTCTGTTCTTGTTATATCTTTTAAATAAAAATCTCTTTGAAAAACTTGAAAAAGAGAAAGGAAGAGAAAGAAAGAGAGAGAGAGAGAGAGAGAGAGAGAGAGAGAGAGAGAGAGAGAGAGAGAAAGGAAGGGGGAAAGGGAGAAAGGAAAGATTAAAGGAAATTAATGGAAGGGAAAGGAAAGAAGAAAATAAGAGTGGAGCCCTAGGCCATACGTCTTCTGGTTATAGAACTACCACTAGTTGGCCTTAATGGGAAGAAATTATACCATGGTGGAACAGGGTCTGGCAACTGTCAAAGCTGCACTGGAGAATTGCCAGTCCCACTTAGAAGGTAATAAACAAATAGTCACAGTCTTAATGAATCTCAAGAATTTAGTTTATTTCAATAAGGCCCACACTTTATTTGGATGTCATCCCCAATGGGCATTATAATTTTCATGCTTTTTTCTATGGGTGATTCACATGCTTGGGATGAGAAATACAATTACTGATTCACTATCCCAAAGTCTGAAACACAATAATACAAATACATTGGTAGAAATATCATTTAGCCCTTGAGGTATGCATACCAGTAACTGGAAGAAGGGCTAGCTAGATCCCTGGTTTTTCCAGGGTCAGGTTGTGGCATCACTACACTATAGAGAAGAGGACTTATGGACCAGGATTGTCTGTGCCCTAACTAGGCATGTAGCAGCATTGACCAATGTTAATGTATAAATAGACCTTGACTGAAGCCATTGTTCTCCTGAAGCTGTTGGTAGTGCCTCATTCACAATAGTATCAAGTGAAGCTCTGTTTTATAATTTTTAGCCATAGTCCCAGGGAAATACCAGTAGAAGAATTAGTATTATTTGATTGTCCGCAAAAGACAGAGACTAGACCATACATAAATGTCAATTTATGATGTTCACATCCCCTCTCAAAGGCTTCCAGGAAAGTTCCAAATACATTCACCAATGGAAAGAGAGAAATGTCCCTAGGAGAGAGTACTGCCAGCACCATGGCCATAAGGTAGCATCAGGGTAGCTAAACCAATCATCATTATAACTGAATTTGAATAAATGAGCCATTGAATGAATGAAAACTATTTTAAAGCACTTACTATAATCCATATATTTTCCTCCTCAAGGATACCCAGTTACATTCTCAATTTGGGCCTGGCCTGCCTGGCCTTACATAGTCCTTCTCCTGAAGCTTAGTTCTTCTTTATTTTTATCTATGGGATATTCTTTCTCAAAGGCAGACAGTAAAAAAAAGTATCAGCTGTCCTCACCAGTGGCACAGAATGACCACAAATCAGTTCTCAAAGAGACAAGCATGGGTAACATCCAAAGGTTAAAAGACACTGCATAGCAAAGGGATTGAGGAAGATAGGCTCTAATCTATGACAAACAATCCAAAATTGGAATGTGTATAGGAATGATGTCATGAAGCCATATGAAAAAAAAAAGAAAGCACCCAGATGAATAAAGCAAAAGAGTACAGAGAGAGGAGGCTTAAAACAAATCCAGACAGGAGCAGACTTCTGGGTTGTCTGCAAAGGAAGGTTGGTGCTACTCATCTGTCTAAGCTTTAGCTCTGCTTTTATGAGTCACTGAGTCTTAGCCCCTAGGTATTCATTATAGGAAGCTTTTCAGCCAAAAGTTAAAAGAGATTCAGGATGGGCCAAAAGAAATGTTTTAGTCAAGACTCACACAAACCTGTAGACAAACCCATACTCCAATATACTTCAGCAGAAGTCAGATGGATAGGTAGAGATGGGTCTGGTAAGCCCAGGATAAGTTCTGGTTGTTGTTATTGTTGCTCAACCCTATATGTAACCCTATATGAGTTTTTCTTAGCAAATATACTGGAATGGTCTGTCATTTCCTTCTCCATTTCATTTTATAGATGAGGGAACTGAGGCAAATAGGGTTAAGTGATTTGCCCAAGGTCACATAGCTAGTAAGTGTCTGAGGATTTGAACTCAGGAAGATCAGTCTTTCTGATTTCAGACCCAGCACTCTACCCACTGTGCCACCTATCTGTCTGGGCTTTCCATTAAATTTGTTGTCTCATACCAAAGGTGCAGGGCCTGATGGGTAGAGTTTAGAATTATTCTGGCCCTAGAGCAGAGCAAATGCGATTCTTAGAGCTAGGTACATTGCAAGCATATCTACCAAATACCAATGGGTCATATGAGTAGACAGAAGAAAAAACATCAGAAATTAGATCAAAGATTTATACTTAAAGTAGAACCTACATAGATGGTCTCAACCAGGAAAACAAAATTTGTCCCCAAGACAAATCAAGCAACAAGACAAAAATCCTTAAAGGCAAATTCATAAGCAAAGATGATAGCTCCAATTGGAAAATAATTTCTAGAAACAAAGTTGAGTCAAAGTAAAGGTTAAAGGAGCCAGAGACATCAGGCCTGATAATTTAACTCATTTGCTATTCACTCAACATCCATATCTATTTTTCCTAGAAACAGGTTAACTATGCTTCTCCTTTTTTCTTCCTGTTTAACAAGCTTCAACCATGTCATTAGGTGACTTGGACACCATACCTCCTACTAGGTCCAGGGACTTTGGTTTGGCAATGGATGTTTCGATTAATCCTGGAACATGGAGGATACAGGCAACTCTCAGAGACTCACCTCAGATCTGTGACCCTTACAATCTTTCAGGTATTATAGACATCTTCAGGGACTCTAAGAATCCAAGATTAGATTAATTCTTCCGGCCCACTAATCATCACCCAAGAAATCAGACTTGACATAAGCTGGGAGGGGCAGGATCCTATTGAAAATGTTGTGACTCCATAGGTAGGCTATCATCTTCTGATATTAGACCACAAGAATGATAACCTACTCCACTCACATTAGAGTGACTGACTGCCCAGCTGATCGGTTTCCTAAAAGATAAATATAGAAATGACAGGTGGTTAACCAGACCTCTTTTTTGACCTGTAAGCCTTCCTCAGTAGAGTGATATGAATCAATCCCTTATTTATAAACAATCTTGACTATCTAAAGAAGAATTTGTACCTCGGCCTGAGTGCCCTTCAACTCCTCCTTGCCACTATATGCTGCTAGAGCCATAGTATGAGAAGTGGATGAAAGGAAAAATTAGACTAAATCCCTGGTATATCTGTTTGTATACCTGTAGATGTTTGCAAGCTTTCTTCCTAATTAGAAAATTAATTCCTTGAGGGCAGGGACCTTTGCATCCCCAGCTCTTAGCATAGTGCCTGATACATAGTAAGTCCTTAATAAAAAAATTTTAAACTGACTGATTTGCATGAAATAATATGTTGCAAATGGACAAGAGAAATGAATTGTACATAATAAATCCAGACAATCTTTCTGGGGACGTTTCAAAAAGTGTTCCAGGACATAGTTTGGCTGCTAAGTGGCACCATGGACAGCGTGTGGGCCTAGAGTCAGGAAACCCTAAATTCAGAGCCAGCCCAGACACTTATTAGCAGTGTGACCCTGGGCAAGTCACTTAATCTCTATTTGCCTCAATTTCCTCAAATGTAAGTGGAATAATAACAACACCTACTACACAAGGTTGCTGTAAGGATCAAACAAGATATTTGTAAAGTACTTAAATGCTTGTTCCTTTTCTTCCTTTTCTTTCCTACGTGGTATATTCTTTCTGCCTATCTGAGTAAGAGTCAGGACATGAAACAAGAAATATTGCAAACGGGGGCATCTAGGTGGCACAGTGAATAGACCACCAGCCCTAGAGCCAGAAGGACCTGAGTTCATATATGGCCTCAGACATTTGACACACTTACTAGCCGTGTGACTTTAGGCAAATCACTTAACCCCAACTGCCCTCCAAAAAAAAAGAAAAAAGAAATATTGCAAACCAAAGGTGTGAGATAAATTGCAGACCAGGATTGGAGGTGAACTAGGCAAGAAGGCCATGGAACTAAAACTCTTTGCATGAACAGGCAACGAGTGTCAGTGGCAAGAGGCAGGCCACTGCAAGGGATGCAGTAAACTATTATAACTGTCAACAACTACCAATATGTTGCTCTTCTTTCAAAGTGCTAGCAAGTCTATGATGAAGTCCAAAGTTAGTGATGCCTATAGTTAAAAAAGTTTTGGGAGGCCCATAGTAACCTCCCTGGTATTCCCACAGAGTTCGGAGCACAGGCACATACTTCTCATGATCTTCCACGGTGTCTTACATTATTTCTGACTTAGCATGTCAGAAGCCCCAGGGAACCATGTACAGGGCTTTAAACAACCCAGTCTGTTCCATAGCTAGGCTCTGATGACATAAGGGAAGTATCTCTCAATCACCCTCTGGGGAAATGAGACTGGGAGTGGATAGTCAGAAATCATTTCCCCTTGGGGGAGAGGGGAGAGGCATCATACTGGCTTGAAGGATGGCCATCTATCAAAAGATGAATATGTCTTAGCCTTACCACCTGTGTTTGGACAGCTACAAAGTTTGTCAGGAATAAAAGGTCACCATGGGGATGGCTGTGCAAAGGAAAACTATCTTCCAGCTTTCAGGAATAGTTTATTGGTTTCATTGCTCTGGAAGATGGTAATGATAGATGCTATTTGTGTAGTGTTTAAAGTTTCTAAGGCATGTACAAGGTAGGGTCCACTGAAGTCATCTAGGTAGTATAGTAGATAAAATGCTGTTCTTGGAGTCATGGAGACCCGAATTCTAATCCTGCCTCAGATGTTTACTAGCTCTGTGACTCTGGACAAATCACATAATCTCTCTCAACCTAAATTTCCTCATTTATAAAATGAGCATAATGACATCACCTAATTCACAGGGCTTTTGTCGTGAGGATTAAATGAGATAATATACATAGAGGGGGTTGCGAAATCACAGAGTGCCATGAATTTTAACTCTTATCACCAGCTAGCTATTACTTGATCAGGTAGCTTATAGGAGCCTCTTCAAGGATCATAATCGGAAATATGGTTATGAAGGAAAATGATGGAGTTTAAACATTGATCAAATGAATGGGCAAGTGACATCACTGATAGAGGGCAGGTTGCCACAATGGACCAAGTGAGCTATCTCTCGGGGTGTTTCATCTGTGGTTCTGTTGATGAAGTATCTCCCATTCCTTCGAATTCTGATTCCAGGCCCTGGCTAAAAGTGAGTATTTTTCCAAGTACCATAATTTTGATCTACTGGAATATAATATTCATGAGAAGAATACACATGGACACAGTAGGTTGGATGAACCATCAATTTTGAGAAGACAACCTCAATTAGAATACTGGAGACATTGTTCTCCACTCTGCATGTCAATAAATCAATTCCTCAGTAAGAATTTAGGTGCCTACCATATTCTAGGCACTGTGCTAGGCACTGAGATATAAAAATAAAATGGATTCTGGCCTTAAGTAACTTGTATTCTATCAGAGAAGAAAAACATGTACATAACAGCATAATAGACTGGTGTTGGCTTGAAGGGGCTCAGATGCCCACCACCACTGAGAGTATCAAATTCTTGATGAAAGACCAAGTTTAGTACTAAAGGAGCCTAGTCTCTTTAAGAGAGGGTCTAGCTCATTACGTCCCTACCCCCAGAACAAAAGGCAGAATCACTTAAAGTTTAAATGTGCTTCATATCCCCAAAGGGGAATAGAAAGATACCCAGCATACAATATAAATCAGATATAAGACAACTATTTATTTCCTCCACACAAAACAAGTGCTGAAAATATAGACCCATTAACACAAACTGTAAAGACTTTAAACATGAAAAACTGACTCCTGACTCCTATTGCATTCTGCTGGGAGGCTAAGACTTGAAACAACAAAGCATGAAATGTTTTATAGGACTTCTGAATAGTCATTTTACCTTCACCTCAGCACTGTACTTTCTGACCAACTCCCTCAAAGTCCATGCCTTCAGGCAAGTGATGCCAGGACTTGGGCTAATCCTCCTCTTATCTGAGAATGATGCAGATGCAGAAAACTCATCCTGCTTCCATTCAGTTCAAACTAAGGAACCCAGGAGACCCCAAGCTCATAAAGTTGCTTCCAAGGCTGGAAACATAGGTCTCAGGATTCAAGTCACAAGCATCTATTAAATACATTATGCCAAGTCTTGGGAATACCAAAAAAGCAAAGAACATGATCCCTGTCCTTTAAGAGCTCCCAATCTATGGGAAAACAACATGCAACCAGTTATATATAAACAATATATAGATAAGACAACTTGGAGATAATCACAAAGGGAAGGCACCAACATTAAGCAGGACCAGGATACTCAAATAAGAAAAGAAAGCTGAGCCCTTGGGATCCCTACCAAGGCTCACCTAGATAAGCACATGTTCTAGTTTTCATGTGTGATCAATCACCATAGGATGAGAGGGAGAAGGAAGGAAGAGGCACATTTTCCTATCTATGGGAAGTCCAAGAGAGAGGTTCAGAGTCCCCACACACTTAGCAGATGGGAAAAGAAAGAACGAGAATGAAAGTTGTCTCTCCCTTTATAGTAGTCAGTGAGCAGCAACTCCTGGCTCAATAACCAACCTTCTTTTGTTGCATTCCCATCTCCCTGTTGCCGTCATAGAGATCAAAGGATTTTAGAGTCATCCAAAAGCATTATGTCTCTCAGCATTGAACCATAGGAATGGCCCAGGGAACCTGGCTCAACTCCATGAATACTCCTTTGAACATGCTCTAGCCAGAACACTTTGGGTGAAGGGTTAGTGGCTGATCCCATTATATAAGTATATGAAATATACTTATATAATAAATATTTATATAATATAAATATAACACAAAATAAATACAAAGTAATCGAAGTGGAGTGTATCAACTGTTAGGGGAGTATAGATCAGGAATGGCTTCATGTGGAAGGTGGCAGTTGAACTGAGTTTTGAAGTCAATTAAGTTATTCTAAGAGTTGGAGGTGGTGGTGGAATAAATTACAGGCATTGGGGACAATTGTTGCAAAGGTTCAGAAATGGGAGACAGACTGTCAAAGTGAGAAATAACAAGAAAGTCAATTTATACGGATTGTAGAATATAGGAAGGGGAGCAGCGTATAACAAAGTCCAAAAAGTGGATTGGAGCTAGATTGTAAAGGGTTTTAAAAGCCAAATGGCAGAGTTTATGTTTCACTTTGTAGGTTATCAAGTAGAGGAACAAGATGGCCAAACTTGAACTTTTGGATGATCCCTTTGGCAACTGTATGGAGGGTGGGTTAGAATGTAGAAAGACTTGAGTCAGTAAAGGTTATTGCAATGGTCTAGGGGAGAAATCTTTGGGGCTTTAACTAGGCTGCATAAATAGAGAAAGGGGATGGATGGAAGAGATATTGTTAAGGTAGAAGTAAGATTTGCCCATGTAGGTCAACCTAGATCTGATGCAAAATAACACTTAAATCTACTGAAGGTGGCCTCTACCTTTGTCATCTAATGACATGTTTTTAGGATTTGTTTCAGAAGGTCAGTTAGGGAAATTGCTATTATGGAAAATCCCTGTGTTAATTCAAAGTAATAGCTTTAAAACTTAAGAATTACTGTAGATCATGACCAGTAGCAGCCATATCTCACAGCAATACAACCTCCACTTTTCAGTGGTTCAACTCTCTCCTATTAGCTGTTACATTAAAAAATTAAAGCAAGATGAAGCACAAAGTTTCAGGCACACTCTATTGATAAGGCTAGCAATTCCCAATAAAAGGGGTCTCTTGACTGCTCAGTCAGTCAAAAGACCATGAGATAGGGTTTACTAGCTTTCATATAATTTTGGGAAGTAAAAGAGAACCAAAAACAGGAAACATAAAACAATTTGATTGGTCACAAAGTCTGAAGTATCATGGATGATGTGAAACAATATGATGGGATAGAGGTCAAGAATGCAGGACTGGCAACAACCCTCCTTCCATTTTATTGCTATGGAAAGCTCATTGGTGGTGTCCACCTGCATGACTGGTTAGAGTCACAGCAATAACAGTCCAGACTTTCTTGAAGGACATCCAGCATTGCAGAAATAACAGACTTCCTGGTGCCCACCTGCATCTTGCAAGGCTTGTTAGTGAGAAAACAGATATGCTTAATTATAAATGAGCAGTAAGATGTATAGAGACAATATATTTCTTTGACTTAAGGTGATTTATGAGACAGCTTAGCTCAGAGTGGAAAGCTGAACTTCAGAGACAAAGAAACATGGCTCAGACAATTTTACAATATATTGTGGGTAATACAGAATGGAATCAACTAAAAATGGAACAAGAATCAATTTTATTTTCTCACAGTCTATAAGGTGTTCCATTATGTACATTTTCACTCTTTTGAACTGGAACTTTCCTAATATGAATAATTCATGTTGATAGTAAATGCTGACATTTATATAATGTTTTTAAAATTTCAAATTCTTCCTTTACCTATATCTCTCAGTTGAGTCTCATAACAACCTTGTGAAGTAGATCCTACAAGGTATTCTTATCCTCTTTTACAGATGAGGAAACTGAGGCTCAGAGAGGTTATGTGATTTGCTTATAGTCATACAGCTCAGTGTCAGAAGTAGGATATGAACTCGACTACCTGACTACTTCTATCCACTGGCTGATTAACCACCTGAGTATCACAGCCTATGTGGGTATACTGGGTGGGATCTTTAGAGTAAATTAAAATGTTTTCAAGGTATGTCACAATGTTTAAATCCAACAATATAATTCATACATTTCTGGAATGGGTGCTCTACCAGGGGCACAACCAACTTTAATGGTACCACAGCATATTGACCAAACCATAAAGTGATATCTTCTATTTGTTTCTCCTCTTCTCCCCCACCCCAACCATGACTAGACTATAGGCATCCCACAAATGAAGTCTAGTGGTAAAGAGGAAAGCTTATACTAATCTGCCCAAGAAATTAGAGTTTAGCAATAAGGGATGACACGTGTAAATCTCAAATGGTGTAAAGTGTAGTCATTGAAACAAAGACTTGGCTCTCCAATTTCCTTTTCAAGTAAACAAGATTGGGGCACTAGCAGGGAAGGATGTTGGCCAGTGGACTTCCTTATGTTGGTTTGTCTCAAAGAGAACCTTGTCCTCTGTTCCTAGGGTGGAAGTTACTACCCCTTAATCTGAGATGGAGAGGGGTTCACTAGTACCACTCCCAACAGCTCAAAAAAGGTCACTCACAGTATTAATTCACATTCACATAGCACTAGAAATTTCACAATGTGAACAGCCTCTAATTTGAGCCTCCTAACAAATCTATGAAGTAGGTACTACCTCTATTGTTATCTTTATCCCCATATTAAAGATGAAGAAACTGGGGTTCCAGGAAGTAAAGTAAATTGCCCATGGTGTTGTTCAGTCATTTTTCAGTTGTGTCCAACTCTTCATGACCCCATGTGGTCTTTCTTGGCAAAAATACCGGGGTGGTTTGCCATTTCCTTCTCCAGTCCATTTTACAGATGAGGAAACTGAGGCAAACATAGTTAAATGATTTGCTCAGGGTTACACAGCTACTAAGGGTCTGAGGCCACATTTGAACTCAGGAATATGAGTCTTCCTGACTCCAGGGCTGCACTCAATCTACTCCATGACCTAACTGTTCCAAAGCCCATGGTAGCACATTAGCAAATCCCAGAGACAAGATTCAAACTCAGGTCTCTCGGGACTTCTTGTCTAGAACTCTTTTCACTATAAAATTGCCTCCCACATGTCCAGAAGCTGAGAAAAACATAACACTCAGTGCAATAACCCTACTCTATTATTCTATTTTGTACATCTTTTAGGTAAAAGGCTTGAGACTGTTCTCATCCATCATCACCTTCAATAGCAGCAGCATTAATATTTATAGCACTTTAAGTTTTGCAAAATACCTTACAAATATCATAATTTATTATCATAGCAACCTTGGGAAGAAGGTGCTATTATTATCCCCATTTTACAGATGAAGGAATTGAAGCTAAGTGTCACACAGGCCCAGTGTCACACAGCTAAGTATCTGTGGTCAGACGGAAACTCAGACCTTCCTAACTCCAGGTCCAGTCATCTATCCACTATACCTTCTAGCTGCTTCCCTCATATGTTGCTACCTTTTGAACTGATTATCCTGGGCTAACACCCTATTTCCATCAATAAGGTATCATACACAAACATACACACACTCATATGTGTGTGTGTGTGTATATATATATATATATATATATATATATATATACATATAAAATTTGGTTTTGTATCACTTACATTTCCTTATGTATTCCCCTTTCCCCCTCCAAGATGTATCATTTATAGCAAAGAACAAGAAAAAGAGAAACAAGAAACAAAATAGTCAGCAACTAACCTATACATCAACCAAATTCAACAGAATATGCAGTGTTCCACATCCATGATCCCCTGCTTCTGCAGAGAAAGGAGAGAAGTGCATCCTCAAAGTTCTTCTTTGGGGCTAAGTTTAGTCATTGGGATTTTGATGTACAATAGTAATGCCAGTCCCTAACATGTAAAAAGCACCTTCTATAGGGTGGAGTTCAAATCTGACCTCAGGCACTAGCTGTGTGAACCTAGGCAAGTCATGTAATCCCTATTCCTCAGGTTTCTCACCTGTGAAATAGGGATTGTAATAACACCTACCTCCCAGAGTTGTGAGGATCAAATGACACAATAATTGTAAAGCATTTAGCACAGTGCTTGACACATAGTAAACACTTTATAAATGTTAGCTATTCTTACATAACATGTTTCTCATCTCTACCTCTCTGGTATTGTCAACACATTCCCTTTATATTCACTGAAGAGCATCATGAAGAGCAGTCAAGCTTCTCACTGAATCTCTCACATCAAACATACTTTTTCACTCACACAGCTACCACCTTATTTACCCTTATCACTGTTTGTCTAGATTATTGCCTAATGGATCTCTCTGCCTGAAGTATCTAATTCACTGAGTTCCCACCCACTATCTTAGCCATGTGTAGATCTAGAGAGACCTAGAAAGACTTTGGCCACACTTCCACTAGAGTAGATATTACCAGCAATTTGTAGAGTTAACACAGTTGGCAGTGCATCAGAAATATATCTGAAGCTGTTTCCTAAAGGCCTTTTCCTGATAGACTAAGTTTTTACCAGAATACTGGCCCTTTGTCATGAGAGAACCACCATGAGACACCAGATACCAAAGAAGGGGCACACACTGATAGCATTCAACTACTTCTTTGTGGATCAGTACTTTCTTAAATCCCATGACCTGATCCAAATCAGTCACACATAAGACTGGTCATATATCAGATCTTACCCAAAAGTGTTTCTCTTCCCTAATTATAATCTCTAACATTACCCTATCTAACCAGGACATCCTATCATTCCAACTCTCCCTTTGCTTCACCCCTCCTAGACATCTTCACCTATTGAGACCTCCAATAACTCCACCTCCTTAGTGCTTTCTCAGGCCATTATTACTCTGACTTTACTTTCCTCTCTCTCCAACCTCAACCCAATAGTTAACCACTTCAATTCTGCATTGTTCTCTGCCCTTGCATCCCTTGACAATCTGTTTTATTGCCACTTTCTTCTTACTAAACTTCATCCTTGGATTACACCCTCTGTCTTCCTCCTTCACTCCTACTTATGAGCCACTGAATGAAGATGGAGCAAATTGCAAAATTATGTTAGTTGGGTATGGTACATATTCATGTAATCCAACCTCACCTAGGCCATCCCAGAAGCAAAGAGGATTTTTTATTCCTCCTTAATTGATTCCCTATCTCACTCCTCACAGAAGTTGTACTAAACTCTCTCTTCCCTCCTCAAGTTTTCCATACCTCTTACTATCCCATATTAAGCATAAAACCTCCCTTCTTACTTTACCAAATACATTTAGGTCTTTCAACAAGGTCTTCTCTCATTCTCTTCATCTAAACCTATTGACAGCATCTTCTGTTTCTTCCTCCTAGGCTTTGCCAAAGAGATGGACTTTCTTGTTGCTAACGCTAACTCCTCTACATGTACACATAATCCTATACCCTCCCATCTTCTCCAACAGATTGCATTCTCAATCATCCCTCCTCACAATCATCCCTGCTCACAATCACAACTACAGTAATACTGCTTAGCTGTGAGTGACTCAGTGAGATCCATAAGCTGGGTGCTGTCCGAAACTCCAGTGCTGAAACGGGCAAGTACACTAAGCATTTTTAGAAAGTTTTATTTTTTTTTTCTTCTTCCAATCCCCAATCCAGTGGAAAGATAAACAAATCCATTGGAATAAATATACATAGTCAAGAAAAATAATGTCCTTTATTGGTCATATTTAATAAATGTCTGTCTCATTCTGAATCCATTACTTCTCAGTAGATAGTACACTTCATTGTCAGTCTTCTGAAATCATGGGTGGTTATTACATTGGTCATAGTACTTACATCTTTCAAAGTTTTATTCTTAAGCTCCAAATGTATACATAATTGAGACATAAAGGGTGACATTATAAGCAACTTAGAGGAGCTTGGAAGAAATTATCAGTTGAATCTATGGATAGAGGAAAGAGCTTACAAACAAACAAGAAAGAGAAAGAGTCACAGGAGCTAAAATCAAGAAGTCTATTACATAAAATTTACATGATTTCACAAAACCAGTGCAACTAAAATTAGAAGAGAAATTGGGCAGAGGGGAATCTTTGCAGCAAATTTGTCTAATAAAAAGTCTAATTTCTAAGCTAGAGGACTGAGTAAACTTTATAAGTATAAAAACCATTCCCCCAAGTTTTAAGTTGTTGAAGGATATGAATAAGCATTTTTTCGGAGGAATAAATCCAAACTATCAATAGTTATAGTTTTAAAATATCCAAATCACTAGTAATTATAGAAATACAAATTGAGGCAGGGTGGAGCCAAGATTGTGGGAAGGAAGCAGTAACTTCGCTAAGCTCCTCCGTGAATCCCATCACTAAACCTTAAAAAGTAAATCTGAACAGATTCTAGAGTGACAAAATCCACTTGGAGACAGAGCATGGCAGAATCCAGCCCAGGAAAGTGCCCAGTGCGTCTGGACAGGGCGAACGCAGAGCACGTGGGGCCTGCACAGCTCAGACTTAAGAGCAGACAAGCAGACTACACCAGGGAGAGAAGAAGCCCCAGCCTGCAGACTTACTAAGGACAAATCGCAGTCATCTCGCCGTCATATAAAATATTTGGGAATCTACCTGCCAAAACAAACCCAGGACCTATATGATCACAACTACAAAATACTTCTCACACAAATAAAATCAGATCTAACTAATTGGAAAAATATCAATTGCTCATGGCTGGGTCGAGCTAATATAATAAAAATGACAATTTAACCCAAACTAAATTATATATTTAGTGCCATACCAATCAATTTACCAAAAAACTACTTTTTAGAGATAGACAAAATAGTAACAAAATTTATTTGGAAAAACAAACGGTCTAGAATATCAAGGGAATTAATGAAAAGAAATGCTAGGGAAGGTGGACTAGCTATGCCAGATTTTAATCTGTATTATACAGCAGCAGTCATCAAAACTGCTTGGTACTGGCAGAGAGTAGAGTAGTGGATCAATGGAATAGATTGGGTGCAGGAGACCCAGCAGTTAATGAATATAGTAATCTATTGTTTGATAAACCCAAAGACCCCAGTTTTTGGGATAAGAATGCACTATTTGACAAAAACTGCTGGGAAAACTGGAATACAGTATGGCAGAAACTGGGCACAGACTATTATCTAACACCATATACCAAAATCAAGTCTAAATGGGTGCATGATCTAGGTATAAAGGATGATACTGTAAGCAATCTGGGAAAGCAAGGAATAGTTTACCTGTCAGATTTGTGGAGAGGGGAAGACTTTAGGACCAAACAAGAATTAGAGAGCATTATAAAATGCAAAATGTATAATTTTGATTACATTAAATTGAAAAGCTTCTGTACAAACAAAGCCAATGTAACCAAGATCAAAAGGGAGGTGGGAAATTGGGAAAGAATTCTTACAACCTATGTCTCTGATAAAGGACTCATTTCTAAAATATAGAGAATTGAGTCAAATCTATAAGAATACAAGTCATTCCCCAATTGATAAATGGTCAAAGGATATGAACAGGCAGTTTTCAGAGAAAGAAATTAAAAATATCTATAAGCATATGAAGAAATGCTCTAAATCACTATTGATTGGATAAATGCAAATCAAAACAACTCTGAGATACCACATCTCTCCAGTCAGATTGGCTAAGATGACAAAACAAGAAAATGACAAATGCTGGAGAGGATGTGGGCAAATTGGAACACTAATGCATTGCTGGTGGAGTTGTGAACTTATTCAACCATTCTGGAGAGCAATCTGGAATTATGCCCAAAGGGCTATAAATAATTTCATACCCTTTGACCCAGCAATACCACTTCTAGGGTTATATCCCGAAGAGATCATAGAAGAGGGAGGAAGACCCATATGTACAAAAATATTTATAGCAGCTCTTTTTGTGGTTGCAAAGAATTGGAAATTAAAGGGGTGCCCATCAATTGGGGAATGGCTAAACAAGTTGTGGTATATAAATGTAATGGAATATTAGTGTGTTATAAGAAATGAAGAGGAGATGGTTTTCATATTTACCTGGAAAGGCTTATACAAAGTGATGCTGAGTGAGAAGAGTAGAATCAAGAGAAATTTGTATACAATCAGAGACACAACATATGTGTGATGACCAACTATGACAGACTGGACTCTTTTCAGCAATGCAGTGATATAAGTCAATCCCAAAAGACTCATGAAGGAGAGAAATACGACATCCAGAAATATAACTAGAAAGAACTGAGCTTGAATACTGATGGAAGGAAACTAATTGATCTTTTTCTTTTCATTGTTTGGTTTTGTTTCTTCTTTGCCATTTTTCATCCCGCCTAGTGCAATACGCCTTTGTAGTTGGACTAATGTCTGGTATGAATGTATCTGCAGATCATGTGCTGGACTGTATGCTGTCGTGGGGGGTGGAGGGAGGGAGGGAAGGGAAGTTTGAAAATCAAGGAACTATGGGATTGAATCTTGTTAACTGGAACTAAACTAATAAATTAATTTTTTTTAAAGCAATTGGGGTTAAGTAACTTGCTCAAGGTTACATGGCTAGTGATTATTTATGTGTGGGTGCTCATTTTCTGAGGCCGGATTTGATCTCGGGTCATCCCAACTCCGAGGCCGGCGCTCTTACTCACTGTGCCACCTAGCCGCCCCTTTAGGGCAATTGGGGTTAAGTAACTTGCCCAAGGTTACACGGCTAGGTTTTTTGTTTGCGTGGATTAAGTGTCGGAGGCCGGCTCCGAACTCAGGTCCTTCTGACTCCAGGGCCGACGCTCTATTCACTGCGCCACCTAGCCACCCCGTAAATTAATTTTAAAAAGGTAAAAAAAAAAGAAATACAAATTGAAATAAATTTTAGGTACTATATCATATCCATCAGATTGTCTGACGTGACAGAAAAAAAAAAACGACACATTGACACATCTGAAGGGGACACCAGAAATAGGCACATTAATGCACACTATCAGTGGAGATGTGAACTGATCTAACCATTCTGTAAAATAATTTGGAACTATGCCTAAAAGACCTATAAAACTGTAACATTCCTTTTGACCCAACAATACCACTACTAGGTCAGTACCCCAAAGAGATTTCTTTAAGGGAAAGGGACCCATATGTACAAAAATATTTATAGCAGCCTTTTGTGGTGACAAAGACTTGGAAACTGAGAGGATATCCATCAATTGGGGAATAGCTAAACAAGTTGTGGTATATGATTGTGATGGAATACTATTTTGCTGTAATAAATAACAAAGGGCACGATTTCGGAAAAACTTGGAAAGATTTTTATGAGCTGGTACAAAGTGAAATAAGCAGAACTAAGACAACATTGTACAGAGTAATTGCAATATTACAACAATAATCAACTGTGAAAGACTTAGCTACTCTGATCAATACAATGATCCACAATAATTCCAAAGGACTCATGAAAAAAAATGCTATCCAACTCCAGAGAGAGAATTAATGAACTCTGAGTGCAGATTGAAGCATATTTTCTTATTTTTTGTAATATGGCTAATGTGGACATGTGTTTTGCATATGTACAATAGGCATAATATTTTTTGCCTTCTCAATGGGGAGGAAGAAGGGAGGGGAAGAATTTGGAACTGAAATGTTAAACTTTTTAAATGCTCACATCACTAGTAATTAGAGAAATACAAGTTGAAATAAATCTGAGGTATTATATCACATGCATCAAATGGGCAAAATTACAAAAAAAGAAAATGACAAATACTACAGGGGCTGTGGGGAAACAAGTACATTAATGCATGTTGGTGGCGTTATGAAATGGTTCCCCTCTTCATTCTGGAAATCAATTTGGAACTATGCCCCAAAATCTGTTATACTATGACCCAGTGATATGATCAAAGACACTATGACAAAGAGATCAGAGAAAGAGGAAAAGAACCCATATGTACAAATATAGCATAGAAATTCTTTTCGTGGTGGTAAAGAATTGGAAACTGAGTGAGAAATTGGAAACCCACCAGTCAAGGAATGACTGAACATGTGGTATATGAATGCAATAAAATACTTTGCTTTGAGAAATTAGCAAAGAGGTGGTTTCAGAGAAACCTAAGACAACTTGTATGAACTAATGGAAAATGAAGTGAGCAGAACCAAGAGAACCACTTATATAATAACAACAATTCTGTAAAGACAAACAACTTTGAAAGAACTAAGAAACCAGATCAACACAGTTACCAATCACAATTCCAGAGGACTCATGATGAAACTTGCTATTGACCTCCAGATAGAGAGCTGATGAACTCAGTGCAGATTTAAGTATATAAGTGGCAACATGCCTAGGCAAATGAAACAAAATAAACAGGAAAGTTCAACATTGGACTCCTATTTTAGGGGCAAAGAGGCTCAAAGCATGGAGGAGGACTGTGAGGTCAGAACTCCTGCACCAAAAGCCCCAAATGAAAATACAAGCTGGCTACAGGCCATAGAGGAACTTAAGAAGCAGATAAGAGAAGTGGGGGGAAATTTGGGAAGAGAAATGAAAAAGATGCAAGAAAAGTATGAAATGACAGTCAACAGCCTGACTGAGGAAAGCAACACCTTAAAAAATAGACTAACTCAAATGGCAAAAGAGGCTCAGAAAGGCAATGAGGAGAAGAATGCCTTAAAAAGTCGAATTTGCCAGATGGAAAAAGAATCTCAAGAGCTCACTGAGGAGATTCATTCCTTCAGAGTTAGACTGGAGCAAATGGAAGCTAGGGACTTTATGAGAAATCAAGATACTATTAAACAGATCCAAACAAATGAAAGAATAGAAGGCAATGTGCAATATCTCATGGGAAAAACCATTGACCTGGAAAATAGATCCAGGAGAGATAATTTAAAAATTATTGGACTACCTGAAAGCCATGATCAAAGAAAGAACCTAGAAATCATCCTTAAAGAAATTCTCAAGGAAAACTGCCCTGATGTTTTAGACCCAGAGGGCAAAATAGAGGTTGAAAGAATCCACCGGTCACCTCCTGATAAAGATCCCAAAAAGAAAACTCCCAGGAATATTATAGCCAGATTCCAGAATCCCCAGATCAAGGAGAAAATACTCCAAGCAGCCAGGAAGAAACAATTTCAATATTGTGGAAACACAATCAGAATAGCACAGGTCCTGGCAGCTTCTACATTGAGGGATAGAAGGGCATGGAATATGATATTCCAGAGGGCAAAAGAGCTGGGAATGAACCCAAGGGTCACCTACCCAGCAAAACTGAGTATCTTGTTTCAGGGGAAAATATGGTCATTCAGTGGAATAGAGGACTTTCAAGCATTCTTGAGGAGAAAACCAGAGTTGAATAGAAAATTTGACATTCAGACACAAGAAGCAAGAGATGCTCGAGAAGGTAATCAAGGAAAAGAAATCAAAAGGAACTTATCAAAGTTGGACTATTTACAGTCCTACATGGAAAAATAATAACTGTGTTTGATGAAACCTTTCTCATTATGAAAAAAATTGAAGAAGGGTACATGGCATATGTTCACAGGTATACATGGATAGAGGGCACATGTTGAATTTGATGGGAAAGGATGATTATTATTATTTTTTTTGGAGGACAATTGGGGTTGGGTGACTTGCCCAGGTTCACGTGGCTGGGTTTTTGTTTCTGTGTTGGGTGTCTGGGGCCGGATCCGAGCTCGGGTCCTTCTGGCTCTGGGGCTGGCTCTCTGCTCGCTGTGCCACCTAGCTGCCCCAAGGAAGGGATGATTCTTAAGGGGTGAAGTCAAGAGGTGAGAAAGGAAAGTGGCAAGAGGAGATGGAGAGAGACAGGGTAGGGTAAACTATCTCATGTAGAAGAGGCAAGGGGAAGTAGTTGCAGGGGAGGGGAAGAACAGGAAGGCAAAAAGGCAAAAACATATTCTCATTGAAGTTGGCTCAAAGAGAGAATCACATACATACTAAATGGAATATCTTACCCTCACTCACTCTCCTGAGTAGGGGAAAGGGGGATGAGAGGGGGGATGATGGAGGGGAGGGCATTCTGGGGAGAGGGGAGGTTAGAAGTACCCCCTATCAAAGAGGGACAGGATCAAAGTAGGGAATGGACCAGGTGGGAGGGAAATATAAGCAGTCTTTTACAATATATCTACTATGGTAATGTTTTGCATAGATATACATGTACAACACATACTGAATTGCTTATCTTCTCAGAGGGAGGGGGTGACAAAGGAGAAAGGGAATGGATCTGAAAATCAAAGTTTTAAAATTAAATGTTTCATAAGATGTCCAGGTAGTGGGGCTCAGAGATTCACCTTGCCCTAATGGCAAAGTCGAAGGGGGTATGGGAAAAGATATGGGAGAGAGCAGATTGGATGAGGGGATATCTAGTGGGACTGCTATTTTGGGGTGGTGGGTAGGGAAAAATGGGGGAAAAATGTAACTCATAATCTGGTGGAAATGAACGATGTAAACCAGAAGTTAATAAAGCATTTGTTTAACTAAAAAAAAAGAAAAAGAAGGAAAAAAAGGAAAAAAAGAAAATTTACATAAAATTTTAAAGAAAATGTAAGTAAAGAGGCTAAAATGATATATCACAAAGATTATATCCCAAACTTCTTGTAATTGCTGATTATAGTGCTAACATCTACCAAAATGAAAGCAAGTAAAACAAGTCAATGACGCAGCCCAACAGCCAATGATGAGGTAGTAAGCCTGCCTCTATTGTGTTGAAGACCTTATTATTATGGAAGGATATCTGCAGTGGCTAGAGGTCACCAAATTCTGGCTTTGACAGTGCTATGCACAGAGATGCTTCACATTCCAACTAATAATTGATTTGGCCTGGACCAACCATTTGGCTCCCAACACTGATGGGAAAGAATGAGAAACATCTAGATGAGGATTTTATTATACTTACCTATTAGGTCAATCAATCAATCAGTATACATTTATTAAGCACTTACCATGTGCAAGGCACTGTGATAAACACCAGGGATACAAATAAAAAGCAAGAATAGTCCCTGCCTTTGAAGTTTATATTCTAATGGGGTGAGGGTAGGAGGAACAATAGAAGTACACATATGTGTATATATAAGCAGTATACATACAAAATAGGTCATCTTTAAAGTGAAAGCACTAGAGTTAGGGAGACTGGAAAGACCTCTTGAATAAGGTGGTACTTGAGTTGAGTCTTAAAAAAAATTGGAATTCTAAGGGAGATCATTCTAGGCATATGGGATAGCCAGTGAATGGAGACTAGAAATGATACATCATGAGTGAAAAATAGCAAAGTAAGCTGGTATTACAAAACTACAGAATGCATGAAGAGATGGAGAAAGTAATGTGTAAGTGTGTAATAAGTAAGAAGGGGGGAAAGTTGAGAAGAGTTTTAAATGTAAAACAGAGTTCATACTTGGTTCTAGAGGTGCATTTGGTGATCTCATCAGTTTCAATGAATTCACTTATCAAGTGATGTGCTGATGATTCTCAGATCTATTTATTTAGCCCTACCCTCTCTCCTAACCTCAAGACTAACATTTCCAACTTAATTATTAAACATCTCAAATTAGATGCCATATAGACATCTTAAATATAACATGTCCAAATTTGAACATGTTAACTTTCCCCTAAACCCTCACCTCTTCCAAATTTCCCTATTACTGTCTTTGTTATAATCCACCCAGTCATTCAGGCTCTCAAACTAGGTATCATCCTTAACTCCTCTCTCTCACTCCCCCCTCTCCTATATCCAATATGTTGCCAACTCCTGTCAATTTTACACTCATAACATCTCTCATATATGCCCCCTTCTCTCCTCTGACACTGCCATCACCTTGGTGCAAACCCTCATCACCTCTCTCCTGGACTATTGCAGTAACCTGTTGCTTGGTCTCTCCCTGCCTCAGACCTCTTCCTACTGCAGTCCATCCTCTACTCAGCTATCAAATAAATCTTCCTAACACTCAGATCTGACCATGTCATCTTCTTCCTTAATAATGTCCCTATTACCTCCATGATCAAATATAAATCCTTTGTTTGACATTCAAAGTCCTTCACAGCCTGGCTATCTTATAATTCTCAGTCTTCTTATATCTTAAATAGATACCATCTTATGTATTCTGTAATTCAATGTCACTGGATTCCTTTTCTATTCCTCAAACAAGACACTCCACCTCCTGTTTCCAGGAATTTTTACTAGTTGTCCCCTATGCCTATAATACTCTCCTTCCTCATATCTTCCTTCTGGCTCCTCTGGCTCCCTCCAAGTCTCAGATAAAAATCTTACCTTCTAAGAGAAGTCTTTCCTGATACCCCTTAATTCCAGTACCTCACCTCTGTTCTTTATTTCCAATTTATCCTGCATATACCTTGTTTGTATGTAGCCTTTTGTAGATTGTCTCCCCCATTAGACTGTGAAGACTCCATGGAAGAGGGATTCGCTCTTGCCTTTCTTTGTATCTCTAGTGCTTACCACAGAGCTTGGCACATTATAGGCACTTAATAAGTGCTTATTAACTGAATTATTGGCCACTGGCATTTATTAAGTAGGATGGCCACCTGACTAGACTAGTGCTTCAGGAAAACCACTTTTGCAGCTGTATGGAAAATGAATTGGAGAGATGAGACACTCAAGGCAGGGAGACCAATTAGGAAGCTTTAGCCATAGTCCAGGTGAGTGGTAATTAGGACCTGAAGTATGGTGATGGCTCTGTGAGTGAAAAGTAGGATACATAAATGAGAAATGTCATGAAGATAAAAGGGATATTATTTGGCTGTTTGATATATAGGATGAGTAAGAGTGGGGAGTCAAGGATGACACTGAGGTTGCAGATATGGATCACTGGAAGGATGGTGGCACACCTGGCAATATTAGGGAATTTAGGTGGGTTTGGGGGAAGGGGAAAAATAACGATTTCTATTATTGACATGTTGAGTTTAAGGTGTATACAGGACATCTAATTCAAAATGTGGTGTACGTGGGGTTGCAAGACTTGAGCTTAGGAGAGAGACCAATGCTAAATATATAAATCTGGGAGTTATCTGCACAAAACGATCATCAAACTCATGGGAACTGATGAAATCACCAAGTAAGAGGGTAAGAAGAGGGAACAGGGCCCAGGACTGGATTGGGGGGGGCGGGGCATAGATATGTAATATAGTCAAAGATCCAGCAAAAAGGACAAATAAATAGTTCTATGGGGAAGAGAACCAAGAGAGAGTGCATCCCAAAACCCAGAGGAGGGAGCATCCAGAAGAGGAAGAAGAACAATCATGTCAAATGCTGTAGAGAGATAAAAAAGAAAGAAAACTAAAAGGTCAGTAATAATAATAGCTATCCTTGCACAAATCACTTTACATGTGCTTGATCTTTGCACAATCCTTTGAAGTAGGTGGTATTGTTGTCCCCATTTTATGGATGAAGAAACTGAGGCTAAGGGAGTTTAAATGACTTCCCTAGAGTCACATAGATAGTAATTATCGGGGCACTATTTGAACTCAGACCTTCCTGAGTCCACATCCAACACTATCCACTGCACCACTTAGCCCCACTCCATTTGGCAACTAGGAGATCATTGGTAACTTTGGAGTGAGAAGTTTCCGTTGAATAATGAGGTCCGAAACCAGATTGTAGAGGCTTTAGAAGAGAGTAAAGGAAGAAGATGTGGAGACATGGAGTGTAGAAAGTCTGTTCAAGAAGTTTAACTGTGGGGAGGAGGTATTGTAGAATCTAGTGAAACTGTTAAAGACTGGGGAGGATCAGGGTGTGTTTGCAGGCAGCAGAGACTGAAGAGTAGGGGTGAGGGTGGGAGCCATATGTCAGAGAAGACAGGAAGGGATGGAATCAAGGGCATGCGTTTAAAGGGATTGGCCTTAGCAAGAGGAAGGACCACTTCTTCATCAGAGTAAAGAAGATAGTGGGGGGCAGAGGGTGATGCCAGGGGCCTGTAAGATTAGAAAGGTGAAATGGGAACGTACAATAAATGGCCTTGATTGTTTTCTTTGAAGTATGAGGCAAGGTCCCCAGCTGAGAGGGTGAGGGTAGTGATATTATGGAAGGCTTGAGAAAAGAAAAGACGGGATAGCACATTCACTGAGGGGAGTATGATAGAGAATCAATTAGGGAGGAGTAGAAGGATTGTGCTTGAAAGGAAGGTTGTTGTTGTGCTTGTCCTTCATTTTCAAAGAGGACCATGGCATCAGGGAAATGATGACATGGCTCGCAGTTGACTTTTATTTGAGTGAGAGAGGGCTGTGCAAGGTCATCAGTCTCACTTTCTCCTCCAGAGCCATCTAGGTCCAGTGACCAGATATTCATCAGGATGACTGGAGATGGCAATGGGAGACCTTGGCCCTTTTAGACTAAGACCTTTTCAGGTGCTCACTCTGAGTGAGGTAAAGCCCATTCAGTGAATAGGCCTCTTTAAGAAGTGAGTCAAGGGATCCTGGGTCATCTCCAGTCATCCTGATGAATATCTGGTCACTGCTCCCAGATGGTTCTGGAGGAGAAAGTGAGGCTGGTGACCTTGCACATCCTCCCTCACTCAATCCAAGTCACTTGCAAGTCATGTCGTCATTTCCCTGAAGTCATCGTCCTCTTTGAAAATGAAGGATAAATACAACCTGCTTGAAAGGAAAACCACTTCCCAGAAGAGAAGTGTCAAAGAGAAAAACCTGCCTAAGGGAAGGAATATCTTGAACCACAGAAAAAATAAGGGGAAAGGATGGAGGGGAGGAATAAAAATGGCTGGTGCTTGTCTGCTCACAGCAATGCCAGCATCTTGCTCGGTCTGAAGAAGTAACTGGGAGAAAAGATTTTCAGGCTGATGAAGTTTACGATGGCATCAGTGCCAGTGCACGGACTGGTGGCTGGAAAATATTAAATTATTGTCATCATCATTATATTTATGTACATAGCATCTTGTGTTTTACAACGCATTTTATTGTAACTAATACTGATAGCTGACATTGGTGCTCTGTTTTATGATTTACAAAGCACCTTCTATACATTATTTCATTTGATTCCCATAACAACCCCAAAAAGCAGACAGAGCAGGTAATTCCCCATTTTACAGAGAAGGAAACTGAGGATTGGAGAGGTCTGAGTAAGTGGTGGATCCCGGACTCCAACTCAGGTATGTACCTTCAGTGCTTCCAATATACAATGCAGCTTTGGAACACATAGTCCCTTTCCAGCTGCGTTCCAACTTCCTGCAGCCAAAAGCAGCCAAGACTGGGAACCAGCACCCTGCATAGCTGTTAACACACTTTAAGGTTCCAGAAGCTTTTTATGTAATTGTAATTGTAACATGTAATTGTACATGTTCAAAGCACAATTTTCAGGAACCAGGTAACAATTTTAATAAGTAACTTAAAACAATTCTCCTGGGTGTTGTGCTGGGATTAGAACACTATCTCCAAGTTTCCCCAGGGACACAATAATGCACTTATTTTGTGTTGCTTTGGGTAACATAATACCTCTCCTCCAGGGAGATGGGGCTCTACAGCCAGATTTCTCGAAGCATCCTGCCTGAGCTATTAATGAATGAGACTGAACATCCCACAGATACCCCATATTCTGGTATCTCTTAGTAATTTGGTATGAATGATTCCACCCCCCCTCCCCGTCTTATAAAGCAAGGAGCCATGTAACTTCCCCAAAGGCTTCTACAGGGGAGGGGATGAGAAGAAGCATGAGAAGCACAACTTTGGGAGGATCTAGAAGAACCTCAGCCACCCCAGACCTTGGACAGGCCACTCTGCCTTCACTCACCCTAGCCATCGCCCTTCTTCTCTGGGCTCCTGCTTTGCCTCACTGCAGAAACTTTCCTGGAACCCCAAGCACTGACCTGATTCTACTCTGCAGCTCCACCCTCTTCTGTCATCACTCTTTCCTCTCCCACATGCCCCACCACATCCTGACAATTTTGCTCTGGGAGGTTGATAATGAACCCACTAAAACCCCCAAACTGGATCTAGCTGGCAATCAAGATTTCTTTCTTCAGTTTCCAGCATCACATGAATTTGTTCAATCATTTCAGTCACGTCCAACTCTTCATGACCCTACTTGAGGTTTTCTTGGCAAAGGTGCTTGAGTGGTTTGCCATTTCCTTCTCCAGAACAATTTATAGATGAGGAAACTGAGATAAACAGGATTAAGTGACTTGCCCAAGGTCACACAGCTAGTAAATGTCTAAGGTCAAATTTGAACTCAGATCTTCCTGACTCCAGGCCTGGCACTTCAACACCTGGCTGTGACTAATTCCTGACAATGGAGAGTGACTCATTCAGAAAGAGCTCTGAATTGGGTCAAAGGCTCTGGGTTCAAATTCTAGGCCTGTCACTTACTAGTTATTAGACTTTGGATAAGTCTTTCAACTATTCTTTGGATTTGTTTCATCCTCTGAAAAAAATGAGATGGTTGAACTTGCTGACCCCTAAGCTCCATTTCAGTCCTAAAGCAGGATCATTGTGGCTTCATCCTAAGAGCAGTTGTGGTCTTATCTGGTCCAAGTCCAGACCCTGGCCTTCCATTTAGAGGGACCTGTGTGACTTGGGCTAGATATAGCCTGTTTTTCTATGTCCCTTCCTCTGCACAGCCAGGTCCCAGAGGCAACCTCACTCCAGAGCTGAGATCACATCTGGGGACATGAGCTCCTTTTAAACTCAAGAAATGAGAGAACAGGAGCTGCTGAAGCTTCATACCCATGCGCTTCTTGGGAAGGCAGCCTCTCCTGCTTTGAGATCCCATAGCCCAAAGTGATGTGGGCCCTGGTACAAGACTGACCTGAATCTAGTGCCTTATTTTTGTCCAGCTGCTCTGGCATCGAGGGATGTCTGCTTCCTGCAGCTTTGAATGTGGCCAACTACTTAGAGACCAGAGAGGAGGTTCACACAATTCCACACCAGAAAAGCCAGCAACTAATTTTGTTTTCCCCAAAGCCTGAAGTTGAGAGTGTTTGTAAAAATTAGAGTTGTATATAGATATAAAGAGCCTTACCCTAGGGATAAACTGAGTCTTTATACCAGTCTGGGCCCTTAACCAGAACAGACTTCTAATTCTGGTCACAGAATGCCTTCTACACTTGGACCCAAAGAGATCACAAAGTCATATATTTAGACGTGGAAGGAATCTTAGAGGTTGTTTGATCCTCCTCCCTTCCTTACAGATAAGGAAGCTGTGGCCTAGAGAGGTAAATGTCACACAGGTAGATAATGGCAGAGGTGGGACTTTGAACTTGGGTCCTCAGACTCCAAATATGGGTTCCTCTTTCAGTTTGACCCATGCTGAGACTAAACCTTAAGCCTATACATCCTGGGCTCTAATTCTTGGCCACAAACTAGACTTTGTGGTCAACCAAAAATGACTCAATCACAAACTGACCTATAATTGAAATGTAACCCCTAAACCAGGGTCCAGGTTGAACCATAATCCCAACTATAGAGTGAATCATAACCCCATTCCCAAAATGACTAACTATAAACCTCAGCACAAGCTGATACCTCACCCTGGTCAGAAACTGACCCCCTAAACCCAGAAATGGGATAAACCCCTACCTCAGTCACAGACTGAACACAAACCCCCAACCTGGGTCCTAGATTGACCCTTAACCCCTTCAAAAGACTAAATTCTAATTCCTGCCAGACACTGAAACTTAATCACAGTCTGAATCACTAATCAAAATCATAAAATAAGTGCTCAGCTAAAGATTGATCCCTAATTCCAGCTCTAGGATCTAGGTTAGGATGAATCCAAATACTGATCACAGACTTGAACCTAAATCTGGACCCAAACTCAGCCCTGTCCCCAGCCACATATTTCCATTGATATATGTCATAAATTGAGCCTAACTCATAAGAGGAACCCCTAATTCTCAAAGCTTACTTTCAAACAAAAAAAAAATCACTCCACAACCTGGTCTCAGGCTGATCCTTAATATGACATAAAGCTGAGCCCAAATACTGAGTCCCAGACTCAGCCCTAGCCCAAAATAGGTTCCTAATCCTGGTGACAATTTAAGCTCTAGATTTTGGTCAATGATAAAATACCATCCATAAAGAAGCCTCTTCTGTCACACAGATATTGAGCCCTAATGCTAGTCTAGCAAATAAGATCTAACTGATTCTGACTGGATAAAGTAAATAGGGCTTCTGACCAAAGCTGGGGTTTTTTGCATGTTACTGTATATGTGGGAAGAGATGTGACTCCAAAGGGAGAGAGAATGTAGTGTGAAACCAATGTAATGGGATACTATTGTGTTTTAAGAAATTATGAACAGGACGCTGTCAGAAAAACCTGGAAAGGTTTACATGAACTGGTACAAAATGAAGTGAGCAGAACCAGGAGAACCTTGTACACAGTAACAGCAATATTATACAATGATGAAATATGAAGTACTTAGCTTTTCTCAGCAATACAATGATCCAAGACAACTCCAAATGACTTATGATGAAAAGTGTTATCCATCTCCAAAGAAAGAACTGATGGAGGCTGAATGCAAATGGAAGCATACTTTTTTTTACTTTCTTTATCTGGTTTTTTCATTTGTATTTTCTTTCACAACTTGACTAATATAGAAATATGGTTTGCATGACTACACATGTATAACCTACATCAGATGGCTTGCCATATTGGGGAGTGGGGAAGGTAGAAAGAAAGAAAAATTTAGAACTCGAAATCTTTCAACATATGAATGTTGAAAATTGTTTTTACATGTAATTAGAAAAAAATAAAATACTATTAAGTAAGAAAGTAAGAGAGGCATAGTGGCAAAGAACTGAAAATTGAAGGGATGCCCATCAATTGGGGAATGGCTGAACAACTTGTGGCATATGAATGTAAGGGCATACTATTGTACTATGAGAAATGACAAGCAGTCAGATTTCAAAAAAACCTATAAAGACTTACATGAACTGATGCAAAGTGAGATGAGCAGAATCAGGAGAACATTATACACAATAACAGCGATATTGTGTGATAATTAGCTATGAGTGACTTAGCTCTTCTCTGCAGCACAATGATCCAAGATGATTCCAAAAATCTCATGATTAAAATTGCTATCCACATCCAGAGAAAAAAACTGACCAAGTCTGAATGCAGATCAAAGCATGCTGTTTTCACTTTCTTTATTTTTTCATAGTTTTTTCCCCTTTTGCTCTGTTTCTTATACAACATGACTAATATGCAATGTTTTTTAATTGGTGCATTAAAACTAAATTTCAACTTAAAAATGAGAGGAGACATGAATGGTTCAGAACACTCTTTGGAAGAAATATGTGAAAAGACTTCGGAAGCTGCAGACATGTAGGGGAAGCTGGCTCCTCAACACATTCCTAATTTCCTAATTGCCTCTCTAGAAACTTGGAAAGATAATTTCTCCTTGGATAGGAACCAGGGCATCTCTCTTGGTTTGAGCTGAGTGACTCCCAGCTAAAGAACTCATCCACTCATGTTTTGTATGGCATATTCTAATCTACATAAATTTCTCCCATTTCTTTTTGTTGTTTGTTTGATTAACTGGATTTATTTGCTATTCACTATCATCTCATGGCCTTTTGTATAACTAGAGTTTAGTGGGGAGGGTACAAGTCAATAGGTTTAAGTTTAGTGCTACTTATTTCAAGAGTGACTAGGAAGCATCTTTCTGTGAACACCTAAAAAAAAATCATACTGCAAACCATCAGTATTAGAGATGGGAGGACAAATATAAATCTAGCCCAATACCCCTCTTGGAGAGAAGTATGAAAATGAACAAGTATCTAAGCAAGATCATTTCGCTCCCCCTAGGCAAAAATCACATCCTCCGCATAAGAGGAGTGGGTCATATTCCAGAATCTATTCATGTCACCAAGAGCCACATCTATAAATTTAATCAACTCATGTGAATACACATCTTACATGAACATATGCCTATATTAAATAAGCAACAATACAGTCGTGTACCTAGTTCCACTGAGCCCTAATCCTATCCAAACCATAGGCCCAAACCCTGGGCACAGAGTGAACCCTAGACTCACCCATAAATTGAGCTCCAACCCCAAGTGACAAACTGAAACTTAACCCCCAATGGTAGATTAGACCTAACCTTACCCCCTGAAGGAAGTGTTAAGCCCAACTCTAGTCAGAGACCTAACACCAGCTCTAGCATTAACCCCGACGCTCAAACCCCCGACCACAAGCACGAATGACTCAATGCTGACAACAGATTGACCACTAACCCCAGGGACAGACTAAGACCTAAATGCCTATTGATTTGAACCACTAACCCTATCTGCAGACTGAACCCAAGTTCCAGTAACTTTCTCAGTCTTAACCTTGGTCACAGACCAGGTTAAGTTAGTACCTTAACCACAAACCAAACCCTAATGTTAGATGTTGAGGATTCTGGCAAGAAATGTACAGCTGTGGACCTAAGGCTACCAGGGCTCACAACTACTCACAACATCCAGTTATCCCACAAGACTGTTTAAGAAGTGTTTGAATGATAACAACAAATATAATAACAGCAGCTAGAATTTATATAGAACCGACTAGGTGCTAGACACTAAGCCCATTGCAAATAGTATCACATTGACCCTCATAGCCATGTGAGGTAGGTACTATTATTTTTATTGTTGTTGTTATTATTATTATTATTTTGCAGTTGAGACTGAAGCAAACAGAGGTTAAGTGACTTATGCAGGGTCACACAGCTTATATTAAAATTTTTATAATGTTCTAAGGTTTGCATAACACTTTACACATATCATTTCATTTAATTCTTAGGACCACTTCGTGAGGAAGAGGCCACTATTTTTCTCATCTTACAGATAAGTAAACCGAGGATCAAAAACGTTCAGTGACTTGCTCAGTGTCACAGAGCTAATAAGTACCTAAGACAGGATGCAAGCTCAGGTCCTCCTATACATTCCAAAGTCATGATGCATTAGCATCAGCGTTGGGTATGGTGAGGCCCCAGTCCTGGAGCTTGTGGTTTAGTATGTGGGTTGCTAACAGGGAAGTTAGGGTTAGGATTCCTTACAGCCAATAGATACTGTGGGGTAAGAGATTGCAAACAATAGAGAAGCAGATGAAAGTTATCCCTCATTGGTCCAGAGCAGCTAGGTGGCGCCATCATGCACAGAGCACTGGGTCTGGAGTCATCTTGCCCAGGGGATCCAATCTGATCTCAGACACTTACTAGCTGTGTGACCTGGGCAAGTCACTTAACCCTGTTTGCCTCAGTTTCCACATCTATGAAATGAACTGGAGAAGGAAATGGCAAATCACTCCAGTACAACAACAATCCCTCACAGGTACACAGGGACTCAGTGTGAATGGAGCATTTATTAAGCATTAACTATGAACCAACAACTGTGCTAAGGTCTGGAGATACAAATAGAAAGCAAAGCGGGCCTTGCTCTCAATAAACTCACATTCCAATGGAGGTAAACAATGTGCAGAGGAGGATTCAACTGCAAAATAGATGGCAAGACAAGACAGGGTCCTTAAGGTTGAGTGACAAGGCCACTGGCAATGCCAGGGAGTCTTGAGGGTATCATAGCAGGGCAAATGGCCAAGCCTGGTAAGCCAGAGGGTGCAGGGTGTTCTTCTATAGTCTGAGTCCTAGCGCTCACCTAAGAAACAAACACCAGTACCAGAGAGCAATGGGAAACAGCCCAGTCACCCTCTCTATCTTACAACTTTTCTGCACAACTTTTTGAGCTTCCTGTTGTCTTCATACGGGAAGAAAATACACTTAGGGCAGGGCGTCAAGAGGTTACAAAGCTTACCATGTACCACTGGGAGAGATCGGGTTGAGAGAAGGCTGACTTGATAGAAATTCTGAAATAAAGGCAGAGTAAAAAACTCCCAAACCATCTGGATGGGCACCCCAACAATCTGGTGTTTATGATGCACATGCTCCTTCAAATGAATAATAATAATAAATTAATAACAACAGCAAGCATGTATATATTGCTTTAAGGTTTTGCAAAGCACTTTACAAATATTATCTCATTTTACCTTCACAACAACCCGGAAAGGTCGGTACTATTATTATTATCCCCATTTATGAATGAGGAAACTGAGGCAAACAGAGGTTAAGTGACTTGCCCAGGGTCACACAGTTAATAAGTATTTGAGGTTAAATTTGAACTCAGGTCTTCCTGACTCCAGGACCTGCTCTCTATCTACTGTACCACCTAGGTGCCTCCAACATACCACTAAAAACATCAGAGGAGAAGGCATGCATATGACGCAAATAATGGAGGAGGACTGGAATGAGGGTATTGCGTCCAGGGTAGCCCATGCAGTTGGCCATGCAGTTGGGGGCACAGACACAGACAGACATCCCTGCGCTGGCAGTACAGTGTTTATTCCCAGTGTCCTAAAGTATATAGGAAATCTATATTTAACATAGGAAATCTCATTAACTATGAATATTTTCTATTTTTTAATTCCAAAAAATTTTATTTTTTTCTCTTTTTTATTTTTTAGTTTACATCATTCATTTCTACAAGATTTTGAGTTACAAATTTTCTCCCCGTTTTTCCCCTACCCACCACCCCAAAATAGCGATCCCACTGAATATCCCCTCCCCCAATCTGCTCTCTCCCATATTTTCCCCCATCCCCCTCTGACTTTTCAGTAGGGCATGGTGGATCTCTATGCCCCCGTGCCTGTATATCTTATTTCCCAGTGGCATGTAAAGTAATAGGTCCTCTGTGTGTGTGTGTATATGTGTGTATATTATATATACATATATACACACACACACACACACATATATATACACACACACACACACATATATATATACAAAGGAAGAAGGGAAAGAATCTGGAATTCAAAGTTTTAAAATCAAATGTTACTGAGAAGATAAGCAATTCAATTTGCAGGAAGAATACCTCCCACAAATTGGGTTCACAGAAGAATAGGAGTCAAGATCCCTTGCCACAGTTCCATGAGTATGAGAGCACACTAAGTCCGATATCATCACGGTGGAGAGACTTTGAGTGCTCAGAGTCCAATGCAAGAATAGAAAAGGAAAGAATCATATTCCCTTCCACACACCGTCCAATTCAACTGTGCTAACCTAACTTTCGTTTCTTGAACATGACACTCCCATCTCCCATGTCCATTCCTTTGCACTGGCATTCCCCATGTTTGAAATGCCTCCCCCTCTTAGCCTCCTGTCTGTGGCATACATACATACTGATAGACAAGCTCTAATCAGGGGTTCTTAACCTTTTTTGTATCATGGTCCCCTTTGGCAAACTGGTGAATTCTATAGACCACCTCTCAGAATAATTTTTAAATGCATAAAATACATAAGATTTAAAAGGAAACCAAAAGTTAGTGAAAATAAAGATGTAATCTTTTTCTTAGCCAAGCTCACTGACACCATGAAATCAATTGACAGGTCTATGAACCCCAAGACACCTACACTATAAGAAAGCCAACCAAGTACATATCAGAATCTGGGCAATATAAAGTTTTTTATCCACTTGGTTTTCCCAGTATGGATGGATGAATGGGTCAAATTTCATTGAATAATTTCAAATCTCTTTCAGGGAGTTCTGCAGTATTCTGGGGCTGGAAATAAATAGTACAATCATCCACAAACAGGCACATCTAGGGAGTCTCACAAGAAATCTCTCTTAAACCTAGATTCTGCACTGAATCTCCTTTATCATAGTGTCATATAATTTTGTGAAGTATACATCTTTCTGTTTTATGCCACTCTTGATGTTCATTACAGAAGGTCATTGAACAAAGTTGTTTTTGTTGTTATATCTTTCAAGAAATTTTTATGATTTCCATGTTTGAATGGGAGATACTTTGTTGTAAAAGAATCTATAAGGAAGGGTTTTTTTCTAACAAATCAACTGCTTTTTTATAATCAATGTATAACAAGCACAATGGAATCATACACTCTCCATATATTGTGGTTGCAAAATGAAAAAAATGTGATTTATGATTGAATATAATTTGCAAAAGCCTCCTTCTTCCCTATTAATATCATCATTAAGGATGTCTTTGATTCACATAAAAATGATTCACACGAAGATTTTGTATAGATGGGAGAGTAGGCATACAGACCGAGAGTCCTTTATTTCCTCTTGGTTGTCTTTTTTTTGGTATTAATAAGACTGAAATTTTTTTCCACACCTTTGGTATCTTCCTCTCATGCAGACATCTTGTATGTCAGTCCCTTAAGGACTGCTTAATTGTACAAAGGGACTCAATCAATCAATAAACATGTATTAAATACTTACTATGCATCAGGCACTGTGCTAAGTGCTTGGGATACAAAAGGGGCAAATGACAGTCCCTGCCTTCAAAGAACTTAAAACCTAATATGCTTGGTTCAATCCAGCTACTTTTCCTGCCTTTGTTCTCCTTAGTGCAATTTTTGCTTTCTCTACGAGAACATCTGTGACAGTGATATTAAGATTCAAGTGTAGTCTTTGATAGAGAAAACAGTTTCTCATAATGATTTTTTACAAAACTTTTCTATTTTTTTCTATTTGTAATCCTTCCATTTTCGTCCTTAAATGTCCTTGGAATGATTTTGCTTATTTGAATACATTACCAAACTTTCTTTAACTTTGTTTTTTGTACTATTGCCTCTCTCTGCTTGATGAGAAAATACTACTCATAATCATCCATCTTCCTTCTTTGTAAGATTTTTTTAAATGAGTTTATATTCTAACCTGGTTTTGGCTTTGGGGACCATCTCTCTCCATTTGACAAATAAATGTTTGTTTGCTGACTGAGGTACTTTCTGGGCTCTCACTCTCTTTGTTGTGGTAATTAATTTACATTAGTTAAATTTCTAGGTAAAATTATTTGTTGATGTTAATGTCATTTTGTTGTCCATTTTCCATTATTTTATTTTCAATTATTTGTTTAAATAGTTCAGAGTTAAGTTGTTTCAATTGCATGTCACATCTTTTTTTTATTCTTTCTTATTTTTTACTGGTTCTGATCTTGACTCTGACAAGTCAATGGTTCAACTCCACACAGACAGCTAACTCAGGGAGAACTCCCACATCAATAACAAATCTTTTCCTGACTGTTAAAAAATAATCTATTTTGTTCTTTATGGTGTTTTAAGTTGTATCTAGTACCTACCACTTCTTTTCTTGTGATATAAAAAATGAGGTCTCTGTGTAATGTCTTTGTTCTCTCATTCTTTCTTCCTGAGCTATGCTTTTCCACATATTTCTCCCATCTTCGCCTTTGTATTGAAGTCACCAAATATTGACCTGAGTGTTGATTTTATTTGGAAGGTTTCATCTCTTTTTCTAAATGAGCTGTCTAAAAGGTCATAGAAGCACTCTAGCCAAAGACTTTAGTTGATCTGAAAGCTAGAGGCAGTGAAAAGTACAGTCAAGCAGCTTTCAGAGATTTTTTTTGTTCGGCAGAAAGTGGTATTGGACAGAGATTACAAAATGAATGGGCAGTTGTCTGGTCCAACAGAGACCAAGAACAGAAGGAATATTGTAATAATATCACTAGACGATATCATCAGCCCTGCAGACATGCAGATGCTTGGTGTCTTGATCACACAAGCTCTCCCACCTCAAACAATAGGTTAAGATCTAAGTCTAGCCCAGACAGATCATTGATCCCAAACACACACTAAGTGCTAACATAGCCTTGGAGTGATTCTTCTTAATAGCTATGTACTGAGCCCCTAACTCTCACAAGAGGCTGAGCCCTAAACCTGACCACAGATTGAAACTTAACCATGTTCAAAGAGTGAACTCTAACAATGACCATAGACTGACTTCTAATTACAACCAAATTGATTTGGTTGATTGATCCCCCTGTAATACCCTATCTCAACAGGTACTGGTGTCCTTGAGATTTTCACAAAAGCATCAGACAAGTCACTAATGCAAAAAGTAATAGACCTTTATTATGACCTATTCTGGGCAGTTAGGTGGCACAGTGGATAGAGTGGTAGTCCTGGAGTCAGGAAGGCTCATCTTTCTGAGTTCAAATCCAGCCTCAGATACTTACTAACTGTATGACTCTGGGCAAGTCACTTAACCCCACTTGCTTCAATTTCTTCATCTATAAAATGAGCTGGAGGAGGAAATGACAAACCACTCTAGAATCTTTGCCAAGAAAACCCCAGATGGAGCCATGAAAAGTCAGACACAACTGAAACAATTTAACAACAACACGTTGTAGTCTAAGTTACACAAAGGAGGGTCCATGCCCTAAAATGTATTCACATAGAAATCAGCCCATTAACATTTGCAATGTGAAATGCAAAAGTTTAATTTTTTTATTTTTTTTAAACAAATGCTTTATTAACTTCTCTTTTGCATCATTCATTTCTGCCAGATTTTGAGTTACAATCATTTTCCCCCGTTATTCCCCTACCCAACCTCCCAGAATAGCAGTCCCACAAGATATCGCTTCCTCCAATCTGCTCTCTCCCATACCTTCTCCCATACCCCCTTCGACTTTTCCATTAGAGGAAGGTGAATTTTTGTGTTCCAATGCCTGCACATCTTATCTCCCAATTACAAGCAAAAGAGTACTAATAATAGTATTTATATATATATATATATATATATATATATATATATATATATATATATATATATATATATATATATATATATATATTATATATATTTGAAACACTTAATGTTAAGACCTCGAATTTCAGATCCATTTCCTTCCTCCCTTGTCACCCATTCCCTCTGGGGAGATAAGTAATTCAGTATATGTTGTACATGTCTAGCTATGCAAAACATTATCATAGTAGATATATTGTACAAGGCTGCTTATAATTCCCTCCCACTCATCCCACCCCCACCTGGTCCATTCCCTACATGATCCTGTCCCTCTTCTATAGTGGGTACTTCCAACCTCCCCTCCCCCCAAGGATGCCCTCCCATCCATCATCCCTCCTCTCATCCCCCTTCCCCCTATTCTGCTGCAGGTTGAGATATCCCATTTAGTATGTATGTCATTCTCTCCATGAACCAAATTCAATGAGAATGTGGTTTTGCCTTTTTTGCCTTCCTAATCTCCCCCTCCCTTGCAACCACTTCCCCTTGCTTCTTTTACATGAGATAGTTTATCCTACTCTGTCTCTCCCCATCTCCTCTTGCCACTTTCCTCTCTCACCTCATAATTTCATCCCTTGAGTATTCTCCCTTCCCAACAGATTCAACCTATGCTCTCTATCCATATATAATTGTAAGCATATACACACACATTCACCTATGTATTCATATGACCACACACCCTTCTTCCACTATTTTCATAGTGAGAAAGATATCATCAGTCACAGTTATTGCTTTTCCATAGAGGAATGTAAATAGTTCCACTTTGATAAGTTCCTTTTGATTTCTTTTCTCTGATTACCTTCTCAGGCATCTCTTCCTTCTTGTGTCTGGATGTCAAATTTTCTATTCAATTCTGGTTTTTTCCTCAAGAATGCTTGAAAGTCCTCTATTCCACTGAATGACCATATTTTCCCTGAAACAAAATACTCAGTTTTGCTGGGTAGGTGACCCTTGGGTTCATTCCCAGTTCTTTTGCCCTCTGGAATATCATATTCCATGCCCTTCGATCCCTCAGTGTAGAAGCTGCCAGGTCCTGGGCTATTCTGATTGTGTTTCCACAATATTGAAATTGTTTCTTCTGGCTGCTTGTAGTATTTTCTCCTTGATCTGGGGATTCTGGAACCTGGCTATAATATTCCTGGGAGTTTTCTTTTTGGGATCTTTTTCAGGAGGTGATCTGTGGATTCTTTCAACCTCTATTTTGCCCTCTGGATCTAAAACATCAGGGCAGTTTTCCTTGAGAATTTCTTGAAGGGTGATTTCTAGGTTGTTTCTTTGATCATGGCTTTCAGGTAGTCCAATAATTTTTAAATTGTCTCTCCTGGATCTATTTTCCAGGTAAGTGGTTTTTCCCATGAGATATTTCACATTGGGTTCTAATCTTTCATTTGTTTGGATCTGCTTAACAGCATCTTGATTTCTCATAAAGTCATTAGCTTCCATTTGCTCCAGTCTAACTCTGAAGGAATGAATCCCCTCAGTGAACTTTTGAGATTCTTTTTCCATCTGGCAAATTCGACTTTTTAAGGCATTCTTCTCCTCATTGCCCTTTTGGGCCTTCTTTGCCATTTGAGTTAGTCTATTTTTTAAGGCGTTGTTTTCCTCAGTCAGGCTGTTGACCCTCATTTCATACTTTTCCTGCATCCTTCTCATTTCTCTTTCTAATTTTTCCTCCACTTCTCTTATTTGATTTTTAAAGTCCTTCTTAAGGTCCTCTATGGCCTGCAACCCACTCATGTTTTCCCCTGGGGCTTTTGGAGCAGGACTTCTGACCTCACAGTCCTTTTCCTGCTCTATGCCCCCAAAATAGGAGTCTAGGGTTGCATTTTTTGTTTCCTTTGCCTTGGCATGTTGCCACTTAATTGCTTGACTTTTGGGCTTGTTGCCACACTATGGCTTTAAGGCCAGATAGAGGAATTTTCGTCCTGAACGTGTGGGGGGCAACTTCCCTTTCTGGCAAGCTGTAAACCCACCCACAACTTCCACCCTAGATCACAATCCAGATCCAGGGAGGTTAAAGCAAGAGCGATTACCCCCAAGACTGATCGCTGGATCTCCCTACAATTCGCAGGCCAGGAGCTGGAGCTGCCTCTGAAAACTACAAAATGGCGTGTCTCCTCAGTGGCTTCTAGCCCCCAGGGGAGGGAGCCGACACATTCCCCAAATACTGGTCCCAAAGTCCATAGGACACTAACTTCTTACTTTGTCCTAGGCATGTCTATGTTGATAATTCTGGAATCGCCACAGCTGCTGATGTTCTGGGGTTCCTCCAGCCGGCTGCTGGCCCTGCTGCCCTGGGGCTAAAACCTCGGCTCACGGGGACCTGGGCTCCGCTCGGCTCGGCTCCCCACGCTCTGTGCACTGCGCTGCCGGCTCCCAGAATGCTGCGCTGGTCCTTCCTGCAGGGCTGCTGGGCTGTCCTCAGCGGGAGGTTAGCTTCTCTGTGTCGTTCTGTGGGTGCTGGGGCTCCAGAAGTTGTTCAGAGTCCCCTTTTACATAGGTTGGGGGGAATCTGGGGGCAGAGTGGCTTGGATGAGCTCTTTCTATTCTGCCATCTTGGCTCTGCCCCCCAAAAGTTTAATTTTTAAAAAATATTATTGTTTTATTTTTGCATAACCTTCATTTCTGGATATATCCCTTCCCCCACCCAATGAACCATATTTCTTGCAAAAAGAATTTTTTTTAAAAGAAATCAAGTTTGAGGGCAGCTAGGTGGTGCAGTGAATAGAGCACTGGCCCTGGAGTCAGGAGGACCTGAGTTCAAATCCAACCTCAGATGCTTGACACACTTAATAGCCATGTGACTTTGGGCAAGTCATTTAATCCCAATTGACCTCCAAAAAGCCACACAAAAAAAATTAAGTCTGACAGTATGTGTAATATTTCATCCCCTTAGTCCACTAAGAAAGGAAGGAGGTAAAATGCAAGCATTTTTGTTTTGAGTCAACAAACAGTTTAATTATGTGGCAGCTTCAGTCAAAGAATTTTTCTGAGATAGAAAACCTAGATATACAACAGGGAGAGGAGATAAGAAAGGCAAGAAAAGAAAAAACATAGAATCATACATTTAGGGACAAAAGGCACCTTAGTGGTCTTCTAGTCCAACCATCCTTTTTTACAGATAAGTAAACTGAGGTCCCAAAAGGTTAAATGATTTGCCTAAAATCACACAGGTGGTAGGTATCAAGCCAGTGTTAGAACCCATCCCTTGGACACCAAACCCAACATTCTTTTCACTGTACCATCTAGCCTGTAGTATAACATTCTGCTTTTGTGTTCTGAGCAAACAATACATTTGGGTCTCAGTTGCCAGAGGAAGGTGACTAAAACTATGTCTCAATCACTGGTAATAAAGGGAGGGGGAAAATACAACCTGGTTTCAGTTGTCAAAGCCTTGGGTGCAATGGTCTTTAGGCTACAGTAGGAAGAAGAATAGGGGCATTGATGTTGCTCCAGTGAGGCTGTGCCACCGTTAGACGTGGCTTTCCCAAGTTATACCAAGTTCTCCCCCACCCTGACCTCCAGTGATTTTCCTAGTCATTGTACAGCTATGGGTTCTTACTCAGGCATATCTGAGAGGTTCTTCATCTCTAATGTCATAGTCAGGGAGATGCTAAGGATTGACCAGAGAATTAAACAGACAATACCACCAATAAACCAATAAGTGTTTAGTAAGCACCTATTACAGCCAGGCACTGTGCTAAGTGCCAAGGATATAGAGATAAGAATGAAGAGTCTCTCCTCTCAGAGTTCATGGTCTATCTGGGAAAATAACACATCCACATATAAATAAATACAAAAGTTTATATTAATTAAATCTGAAGTACAAGAATGGGGTGTGGGAATTCCCAGAAAAGACAGGGTCAGGGTGGAAGGCAGGAAGGCTGCTCCAATGGAGCTCTATGGGTTTCAGAAAAGCCCAAAACACCAGAGAAGTTTTCTGAACAATCATAGTGCCTAACCCCAGCATAGACTGAACACTAACATAGACCTAATTGTCCTCTAATCCCCTTCATAGTCTAAATCTACCCACAAGTTTACCTCAACTCCCTCTCTGAACCTATACCTAGCTGAGCCCTGACTCTGGCCACAGATTGACCCTAATCCAGGCTACAGACTGAGTCACAGTCATGTAGTCATAGTCAGTCCTAATCATAAACCGACCCCTAGCCATGGCCAAAGCCTGTGGTTATTAACTAAATCCTATTTCTGGCCATACTTACTCCTACCTCTAGCCACAGAAAAACTCTTGTCATGGACCATGACACTTCACCCTGCTACAGAATGGCTCCTAATCTCAGCTATAGCTGGACAGTTGATAAATTGGCCCTGACTGACCCCTCATCCTGGCTACAATTAATGCTTAATCCCAGCCACAAAATGACCCAGGATAATAATTGCAGGTTTGTACCAATTGACTGATCACACCCTGAGTCCTAACCTTCCTCAATGCACAACCCTGCTCAAATATAGTACCCTCTCCTTGGAAGCAAACTAAAATGTATACTCAGCTACTGAATGACTACCAACCCCAATCAACAAGTAAACACTAATCTTGGCTACAGATTGAAACTTAACCTGAATCATAAATTTACCCCTAATCCTGGAAATAGACTAACCAATGACCACAGCCACTTGTTGTCTCCAAATCCTGACCCATATCTCTAGAATCTAGACGAATATTGAGATATAGCCTTACTCACAGAATATACCCTCATTGGGTTGTATTAATCCCTAATTGGAATTAAGTCCCAACCCCTAAGCACAGGCTGAACTCCTTCCCCATCAGCCATCTCATCAATGTACCATTAGTTCCAAGGGGAACCAAGGACGTAACTCAGAATTTCTTGGCATAGCTCATCCCCACTGCTCTAGTCACAGCTAAGAACCTCTATCATACTCACAAAGTCAGGAGGGTCATCTCCATTCATGAGGGACAGCTCATTATGGTGATTAAGATGATTACATCTCTAATTATTTGTCCCAGGAGAGCTATCTGCTTCATGGCAACAAGAGAACAAATATAACCATCCCTTCTGTTGGAAAAATTAACCTGAATCACTTACCACTTTTCCCCAGTGAATTAAGACTCCGATTTATTAACATCAAAGCCTCTTCCATACCTGAGAACTTTAGTTTGGTTATACATTTAGAGAAATGCTGGTAACTCAGAATAAACCTTAATTTTCCAAGATCTTACACATAGGATCATAGATTTATAGCAGGAAGGGCGGGGGGGGGGGCGTCTAAAAACATTTCCATTCAATTCTTCATTTTACAGGTTAGGAAATTGAGGACCAGAGTGCTTAAGAGATTAAGGTCATTATTGTTATTCAGCCATGTCCAGCTCTTCAGGAACCCATTTGAAGTTTTCTTGGCAAAGATACTGGAGTAGTTTGGCATTTCCTTCTCTAGCTCATTTTATAGGTTAGGAAATTGAGGCAAACGGGGTTATGCAACTTGTACAGGGCTACAACTAAGAAGGGTCTGAGGCTATATTTGAACTCAGAGAGGAGTCTTCCTAATTCCAAGCCCAGTGTTCTATCCACTGAATCACCTAGCTGCCCCCCAGAGCTAAGGTCACATAAGTATTAATTAGCTGAGCTAGAATTTGATCACAGCTCCCTGACTCCAAATTTTGTGTTCTTTCCATTGAACCACGGTGCCTTCCCATAAAGTAGTCATTGTGACAAATACCCTGCCTGTCCTCCTTCAGTTCACCCAGCACCATGCTGAAAAAACTGAATATAGCCACTAGCCTCAGGTGGAATCCTAACCCTAACCCTAAATTCCTCTAACTCTATCTGATCCTTACCATAATTTGACACTGACCTAAACCTAGACCAAACCATAAATTTGCCTATAGATAAACCCATCATCATCATGGCCACAGAACAAATGCTAACCCTAACCACTGATTCTGAATCCTAGTCACAGACTAAGCCCTAATTCCAGGCATATGCTGACCCATAATAAATAGATACAGGTTAAGCTTTGAATCACATCTTCCCAGACTGATCTCTAATCCCAAACTCAGACTTACTCAAATTTCTACTCACAGACTAATCCATATTTCTCGGCAAAAACTGATTTCTAACACTAAATGGAGACAGACTCTTTAGACTAACCCCAGACCAAATAGTACTTCTAAGTACAGCCAAATACCTGTTCCCAGCTACATAAAGCTTTAACTAGCTTTTTTTATAGGGGTCAGGGTCTGGCCTTAGTTTTGCCTTTCCTACCAACCTCCAAGGACTCTGTGACTTTCAGGAAAATTCACCTCTCTGGCACAGGCAAATTATACAAGTACTAGTAGGATCCCAGTCTGACCCAGAAATAAACCAGTACAATCTCTGTTCAAATCATCTATTATTATTAAGCACCCATGGTCTAAAAACAGTTCAAGTCACAAAAACACAGGCAGCACTCCTGCCCAACTAGTTTGTACAGGCCATTAGGCACCTCTTCCTATCTAATAATCCAATAGTGGCTTTCCTCAGAATACAGGCATCTGACATAACCATCTCCACAAAGGCCAAACTTTCAGACTTGGGATTTCAACCATGGGATGGAGAGACCATGGGACTGAATACAAAGACCTAGCTCTGATCCTGACTTTGCCAGGACTAATTCAAATGTGTGACCTGGGGCCTCAGCTTCCTCATTTGTCAAATGTGTATAAAGGACCTTAGAAATATAGTCCAATCACTTCATTTTGAAGATGAGGAAACCAGTGTCCAGAAAGGGAACCAGCAATATACAGTTGATACCTCTGCTAGAAGAGGTGACAGTCAAATGAGGTGATTTCTATAACAGTACTTCAAGAAGTCTAAAGCACACGAAAGAGGCATGTTCATTCCCCAGGGAAGTAGCAGCACTTTACCACACCCTCTGTGTCCCTCCTTTAGGCAGAGAAGGGGTCCTGAATGGGCTACTGGCTCCAACTATCCCTCTCTCTGTAAGAATTGGGTTTGTATCTTTCCCTCCCAAAAGGATAGGGAAGTGCAAACAAAGCTTGGGTCTTGGGCATCTACATTTTGCCATGTCCTGTAAAAAGGGCTGGTGTGCCTAAGAAGGGTAATAGCTGATTTGAAGGTGATGAAAAAAGGTCTGTCTGTGGACCTTAAACTTCAGCATTATGAGTCAGCTTCCCAGGTACTTGTTTTTATTAGAACCAGCCCAAGCAACCAGTGACTTTGTTCTCAGACTTTTCATCTTACAGTAATTTATTTAAGTATCCCTGATCATTGAACCCTAACACAAGGCACTGTGTCCTGACTTTCTTGATAACTGAGCCTACTTAGCTCCCTGGTTTCATGTTTTTCAGAACTAAATCCTTAAAATTACCTTTCCTCCTTCTTCTGGCACTATAATCACAACTGCATGCCTAAGTCTGGCATTTACTCCCTCTTCCCTTCTCTCTCCACCTCCATGTGTTCTAGAGCAGAAGAGTGGGTTTTCTAGGGTTTATTTATAAGAGTAAAGAGAATATACAAGTTCAGAAAGAATGTAAAAAATACATAACTAGAACAGAACCATGGTGACTGTGTCCCAGGTTGTTGAAATTCAAAGGGCACAAAAATTTAGTATTTGTGCCTTCAGTAGCAGATGTCACCATAAAGACTAATTCCCCTCCCCCTTGGCCAACTAAGTTTGTCTTAATTACTTTTTGTATTATTTTCACATCAAGAATGATAAAGTTAATTTGAGGATCTATTTAGTGCTGCCTGTCCCAGAGGTTAAAATTGCTAGTACAGCTCTGTACAAAGTAGGATTGTTAGAAAGGAAAATCCAACAGTTATTCATTTTATTTCCCTTTCCTTTTGGGCAGAGGCAGAGGAGATATATAAGCTGAGTGATTTAGTAGTAATATGGGTAGACTATCTATATTAGAAACCCACCATGTTTTCTTAACTCTGACCTCTCTTGGTTCTCCTGTCAACCTGTTCCTCCTCAGCCTCTTATGCATCTGCTATGTTCTAGGCAGTATGCCAAGTTCTAGAGATACAAATACACACACACACACACATACACACACACACACACACACAGAGTCTCTGCCCTCAAGAAGGCAAGAGGGACTCAATGGTGCATAATAGAGAAGTCCAATGGAGTGAAGCATTGTGGGAAATGAAGAGATGACTGACCTGGGCCCCTACCTAGAGGTTAGCCCTCCAATCAGAAGGTAAGAGGATACTGATAAGGTATGAGTACCAAGGTTGATCCAATTATTGCTAGAATGTAATTTCCAGGAGGGCAAGGATTATCTCCCTTCATAATTACTTTACCATAGTTAAGCACAATGTTTGGTACACAGTAAGTGTTTAATGCTTTTTCATTCATTCATTAGTCATAACTATAGTTCACTAAGCCTAGCTAGCTTCATGATTCCCTATAGCCAAAGAGCATCCATTATCTCGGCACCAGTAAAGAAATGCATCTCTCACCTTGGAGTATTTCTATTACAATCTGGAATTTGTTTACATAGTTACTTTGAGTTAAAGTTCATTTGTCCACTCTACAATCCTAGGCTCATGTGGGGGGCAGAGCCAACATGGCAGAGTAGAAGCACAAACTTGGTATGGGCTCCTGCTTCAATCACTTCCAATACATGTAAAAAAAATGACTCTAAACAAAGTTTAGAGCTACAGAACCCAAAAAGTCACAGAGAGAAACAAATGTCCCACTGAAGGCAGCCTGGCAGACCGACAGAAAAGATCTAACACACCATGCTGGGAGCTGAGCATAGTCCCACATGAGCTGCCCATTTCCTAGCCCCAGGGTGGCCCCTAACCAGAGCAGACTTCAGGAGAGTGAATCACCAGCAGCTGTGGTGGTTTCCAGACTTCTCAACCCATAAACCCCAAAGATAAAGTAAAAGGTCAGTGTGGAACTCTGTTGAAACAGGGGGACAGAAAAGTTCATTCCAGCCCCTATCCCCAGGGAGAAGAGGTGACAGAGGCATGGTGACAGCTGCAACTGCTGCTTCATGGCTGCTTCCGGAGCTCCTGGCCTGCAGATCATAGGGGGACCAAGCAAGCATTCAGAGGGTAATTGCTTTGCTTTAACCTGCTTGGATCTGGATCACAGTCTTGGGAGGTGGTTCCCAGAGTGCCTGGCCAGTGTGCCAGAGTTTGTGCGGTCTGTAGAGAGGGCGCCTATCTAATATCTCCAGCAGTTGCAAAACCCCCAGCGATTTGGGAAAAAGCTCTCTCCATTCTGGAAGCAGAGTTCTACCATGGCAAACAGCTCAAAAGTCAAGTAATTGGATGGCAATATGAACAAGCAGAGGAAGCACAAACAGACCATGGAATCCTTTTTGGGGGACAAAAAGGATCAAAGCATGGAATGGGAGGAAAACAGCAAAGTCAGAACTCCTGCATCAAAAGTTTCCAAGAAAAATATGAATTGGTTACAGGCCATGGAGAAGCTCAAGAAAGATTTTGAAAATCAAGTAAGAAAAGTGGAGGAAAAATTGGGAAAAGAAATGAGAATGATGCAAGAAAATCATGAAAAGCAAGTCAACAGCCTGCTAAAGGAGACCCAAAAGAATACTGAACAATCCCAGGCTCACTCTCAACCGGTCAAGAAGTTATAATCACATCAATCAACAAGCATTATTAAGCATTTACTATAAGCATTAGGGATACAAAAAAAAGGTGAAATCTATCTCTGCCCTCAGGGAACTTACATTCTAACAGAGGAGACATGTACATAAATAAGAATTTACAAGATACAAACAGAGTAGGAATGGCCCTGGCAGCTGGCTCAGCGAGCAGAGGCCAGGGCTGCTGCCATTCACCATGAAGGACGTGTTGAACATTGGGGTGAATCTGGAGGCCTTCACTCAGGCCATTGGTGCCATACAGGCACTGTGATCCAGCATGAGTTGGGTGTTCCACTGCCTGAAGGATGCCAGAACAAGTCCATCACTTGAGGGCCAGGAAAAGGCCTTTATCACCCACTTCCAAGACCACCTGCACTCTGTCAATCAGGATCTCGATGAACTGGAGCATCTGAGTAACTTGGTAGCTAAGCCATCTGAGAACCACACTCTCCATAATAGTGGATTGTTAAGCCTAGATCCTGTTCAGGACAGGACTCCTCTCTATGCCAGCTTCTTTGAGCATATAAGTGGTCGAACAAGCTGCAGTACCATGAAAGTCTAGCTTCTGGTCTCCTTAATCAACAGTCTCTGGAACATTCTGCCAACCAGATGGGTGTATCTGCAAAACGGAGACCTAAAGCTCAGCCTACAATCCTTGTTTTACTGCCCCAGTACACTGATGATGCAATCAGCCACATTGATAGGATGTTCCCTGAAATGTCCATTCATTTGTCCAGACCCAATGTTACATCTTCAATGCTTTTGGTTATTTTAAGAAAGGTACTAAAAGTCATTGTGGTCATGAGGAGTCTCTTCATTGATTGAACAATTGTGAAAGGATACAATGAAAGTATATATATAGAAGACAGAAAGCTTGACATATGGTCTAAGTCCAACTATCAGGTGTTCCAAAAGGTTCATGCCATCACTGCCCTCCTCCACTATCAGTTGCCATGGATGCCAGATATTGTGGTCAGGTCCTTCACGACCTGGTTAAGAAGTTACATAAAGCTGTTCCAGGCTCCATGCCAACACTGCAGAATGTTTTTGCAAGTTGGCCTTCCTCCCACATGGAGGGATTTCCAAACTCTCGAAGCCTTCCATGACACCTGCAGACAGTAACCCTACCCAGCCCTGCTTTCAGACCTTCAGGATGACAAGCAGGTGGAAAAATAAACTCAGCACCCAAAACTTTTCCAGATCAACCTAAACAATATTGATGGCTCAGTAGTTAACTCTCTTCTCAACATCAATACATTCATTCTTTTCCTTTAGTAAACGGTGCTTTGCTGTCTATTAAGGCTGAACCAGTGCTGTTGGATACCATGTTGTCTCTGTGGTTGAGGGGGACTAATTTTATACTTCAGCTGGTACACAGAAGGAAAAGAGGACTTTTTTGTGTACATAATATAAGAAAGTAATGCAGCATATTCTGTGTTTGTTAGTGATGAGCTCATTCTTCTGGATCAGTCTTATAAGTCATTTTCAGGAGCTATTGTCATTTTAATGAGAACTTCACACATGGTGACAGAAATCTACATTGTTAACTTATTTTTATAAGCAATAAACTCTTTGTACTTAAAAAAAAAGATACAAACAAAGTAGATAACCTTAGACAGGAAATCACTAGCAGCTGGGAAGACTAAAAAAAGCCTCTTATGGAAGGTGACATTCGAGCTGAGTCTTAAAAAAAAAAGTCCCAGATTCTAAGAGGGAACAGTGAGGAGGGAGAACACTCCAGGTATGAGGGACAGACACAAAAACATGGAGATTAAAAATGGTGTGTTGAATGAAAAAAAAAATAGCAAGTGCGATTAAAGGCTAAAGCATTTTATGGAGAATAATATGTAAAAATACTAGGAAGGTAGGAAGAAAGTGAAGAAATAGAAATAGAGGAGTTTATAGTTTATCCTTGAGGTAGCAAAGAACCCCTAGAGTTTGCTAAGTAGGAGAATGACAATCTGATCTACACTTCAGGAAAATCATTTCTGTGAATATGTGGACAATGGATTGGAGTAGGAATAGATACGAGGGAAGGAAAGCAATTAAGAGGCAACTGCAATAGACCAGTGATAATACTGTGGGGGTGACTGTGCAGAGAAAGGAGATAAACATGGGAGATTTTGTGCAAATAGAAACAACAAGATTGGGCAATGGTTTGGATATGTAGGATGAGCAAGAGGGAGAAATTTAGAATAACACTGAGGTTGTATGCCTGAGTTATTAGAAGGAGGATTACAGAAAAATCCAGGAGAGGAGTAAATTTGGGGTAAAGGGTAATGAGTTCTGTTTTGGACATGCTGAGTTTAAGATGTCTACAATGCTTCTAGATCAAAATGTCTAATGGATAGTTGGTGATGCAACACTGAAGCTCCAAAGAGAGAGAAAAGTTGGATATAAGAGAAAAGTTGGATATAAAGATTGGGAATGAATCACCTACATGGAGATGAAAATTGCATCCATGTTGATAAGGTCTCCTAATGAGAAAGTAAGGAGAGAAAAGAAGAGGGTCCGGGATAGAGCCTTAGGGGACACCTAGAGTAAATGAAGGTTATGTGGATGTGTAACCTCAGCTTAGGAGGCTGAGGAGGAACAGGCTAACCCAGGAGGAGAAATGAGAGGTCAGAGTTAAGAAAACATGGTGGATTTCTAATATAGGTACTCTACCTATATTATTACTAAATCACTCAGCTAATATTCTCCTACTCTGCCTCTGCCCAAAAGGAAAAGGAGGGTAAATGAAAGTAATAAAAACTCACATCCTCATATCTCTAATAAAAATTGTGCACAGTATGAGTAATAAGCAATAAATAATAAGCTGGAGATATTAACATAAAGCAAGTAAGATAAAAACTTCACGGGCATCACAGAGAATTAATGGAATGTGACTCATGACCAGAATGTAGCAACAGAAAGATATACTGTATACTTTTTCCAAAGAAACCCATTAGACAAATGTCTAATACAATAGCATTGTCTTTCAAGAAGACATGGTCCTGTGTCAATATTCAGGAACTAGCAGGGGAAAGTGAATAGAGGTTATAGACTCTTGCTGGGTAACAGGTTGCCGACCATGAATACCACAGGGGCAGAACCCTATTACTTCCAGACTCTTTGGTTCATTTAGTCCCCACCCACTGGCACCTCTTCATCATCTTGTAAGTTCAGCCATTACTAAGGAATCGCTAAGACCCCATCTCAGTAATCACTGCAAGAATAAAACCATTTACTTAATCTGACAGCATCATGAAACAAAGAAAATACAATAGTAGCATCACCCAAACCAGTGGATTTGTCTGCTCCCAACTCCTGGGGCAGAGAATTTTGAATCTAATCTCTCCCCAACCCTGGTCTTGAGGTCAATCTAGAGAACTTCAAAACATTGGGATGAAACCTTGCTCATCACCACAAGACTATCAAGTCTTCAGATCTGGGAAGCTATCGTCACTTGATCAGGACTTGGCTCAACCCAGTAACTCTGTTCTCATATGGAGATGCAGTCCACACAGGACCTGGGAGAGTGTAGACTGCAGCTCACCAGAGGAAAGGTAAATGACCTTTAGTGCCAGCAAGCAAAGACTGTCTTTTCCCTGGCCTACTATTTTCCTTTCATTTCCTGCTATAAAGTGATTTTATTATGCACATTTTACAGATGAGGACATTAAAGCATAGAGAGTTAAATGACTTGCTACCGTCATAGCCAAGTAGATATCTGAGGCAAAATTTGGGCTCAGACCTTTCTAAGTACAAGTCTTTCTCTCCAGCTATTGTTGTTGTTTGGTCATTTCAATTGTGTCCAACTCTTTGTGACCCTATTTAGGATTTTCTTGGCAAAGATACTGGAGTGGTTTTTCAATTTCCTTCTCCAGTTCATTTTATAGATGAGGAAACTGAGGCAAACAAGGTGAAGTGACTTACCCAGGGTCACAAAGTTAGTAAATGTCTGAGGTCACATTTGAACTCAGGAAGATGAGTCTTCCTGACTCTAGGCCCAGCAGTTAATATACTTCCTACCTGGCTCACTCAATAGCCAAGCTGTTAAGGGGCTTGAAAATATATCACAGGGTCAGCTAAAGGATCTTAAGGCATGGTACTTTGTATAGTGGGTTTCATTTGATTTTTGAAACAACCTGTGAAATAAGTACTGCAGCTATTGTTATCCTGATTATACCAATGAGGAAACTAAGTGTCAGAGAAGTTAAGTGAGTTACTCACAGCGCAAGTGAGCGTCAGACAGCAATGTAACCCAGATCTCTCTGGCTCCAAATTCAGCATCTTCTCCACCATAACATTTGAATTTGGATTCCAGGTAGATGGAGCAGAACTGGTGGCTAGAAGACCTCACAAACACAGGCCAAGGCACAGGATGCATCCAAGTGTGTGTGGAAGAGGAGGGGTGGATTTCCCATGGAACTGAAACTTCCCTCTGGGCCCCTTCTGTGGGATGTGTGCTCTAGCCACTTGCTCCAGGGGAAGTTCTACAATGTCCAGGCATGAGTTGGGATTTGGGGCTCAGGTTAGGCATGACAGACAGAGAAAGAAGTATAGATTTTGGAGATGGGGCAGAATGGGGGGAAGCATGCTAGGATACAGAACAGACAGGCGGATCTTCACTGCAGCATAACCAGTATATGACTGATGATTCTAGGACAGAAGCCATCTGTCTTCTGCCATCATTTTTGGAGACTTTCCTGGATGGATACCTGGAATGGTAACCACACTGGAATAGCCAGGATGGCTGCTAGCACAGGTTTTTCAATCTGCTTTACTAGGAAAGATAGCTGTTTAAGGGGTCAACAATCTTTTTTTAATCACATTCACTAGTTCAGGGAAAAAGTCAACACCCTGAACTTCAGAGAAAATTTCTCTGTTTGTACAGAGAAATAAAGACCAATAGACAGGGCTTCTAACTGTCTGAGAAATTAGCACAGATCAACAGAGAGATCCAACTGTCTGACCAAGGCAATACATACATAGTTACCAGGGAGAGAAGCACCAACATCTGACTTTTTCAAAGGTGGGGGGGAGCCTCCTTAATGACTACCCAGACTCTCATCTGGTCAGATCACAAGAACACTCTTCTAGTGAGTGAGCCCCAAAGCAAAACGCTGACCTTAAAATATATGTGTGTGTATGTATATATACCCTTTTTAGAGCCAGAGGGCATCACAACCCTCCTGACTCAGTGCCTACTTAGAAATTAACAAAAGGTGTGAAAGCCTTCCTATAAGCAAGCTCCCCTAAACAAGCTTCCTTTAATGGGCTCCAGGTGAGGCCTATTAATAGGTGGGTAAGATCTTATATTGCATTAACATTATAGCACCTAAAGGCCAGAAGGGATGGCAGCTTCCCAGAGTGAGTTTGTGCCCTATAGGTATTTCTAGTTCTCATTCAAAGAATGAAGTTTCCTGAGAAACTCCCAAGACTCATGATTTGCTATCTCAGAAATAAAAAATATACACATGGTGGTGGTCACCCCTAAAACAAATGTGAATACCCTGGTTTCAGGTTTCCCAACATTCTGTCCTATAACCAAACTTCAAATGAGAACTTGAGACTGACCTCCTAAAGACTCCAGATTCTCCTCATCCCACAGAGACCCAGTGTTCAATCCATCTGTAATTTATGTTCTCTACTACCTCCTACCTTCTTTCCCACCTTTGAGACATTTTGCTGTGCCCCCACATACACCATGACCCAGCCATTTCTGGAATGTCATCAATCCCACAACATTCTGTATTGATGACACTGTGGTGTCTGTGGCTACCATCAAGAGGAAAATAGGAAGGAATAAAGATGGAGTCAAGATCGAGGTGAAGTTTAAAAAAGGATGTCTCAGCTCCACAGAGAGCCCTATAATGGCATCAAAGAAGCTCCAACCTAGTCCTTTCTCATGGTGGGTTGAAAGGCTCATGGTTTATGGAGATGAATCCTCCTCCTAGAATACCCAGCACCAAGTGAAATTCCTGGGGAAGTTTATAAGGGAAAGCAGAGAATGTAGACCCACAACAGGGAGAGACCCACAACTCTGACCTCAACAATCCAACTGGGGAAGCCACGATGCCAAAGATACATTCCTATGTCTTAGCACCAGAGGGTAGAAAGTAGTCTGGTACACCAGACTTAGTCCAAAACTAGGAGTCAGGAAACCCAGGTTTAAATCTTGGGTCTGGAGCTACTGATGTGACTTTGACTAGGTCATTTCCTCTCTCAACACTTCAGTTTTCTCAGCTTTAAAATGAGGGAGCTAGACCAGATAATGTCTGAGATCTCTTGCAATTCTAAGACATCAGACACCTCAATAGTATATATGATTTGGACAGAAGAGATTCATATAAATGGAGACACAAAGTCACACAAAAGGGCACATAGAGAAAACACACATAGAGAGGGAGATATAAATTAACCCAGGAATGCATACAGATAAGCATAAAGACAGCCTGCTCTTTCACATATCCAAAAACATAGACACACAGATCCCCCAAAACCACAGGTTTGGATTTGCCCAACAATCTTAAGAACCTATGGCAACAATCTATTTCAATATTCATCACTGATAGAACAAGTGATTTGCCTTCCCCAGCCTTTGCATAGATGGTCCCCCATGCCCAGAAAACTCTCCCTACTCCAAAGGAGCCCTTCCCTCTACTTCTGAGAATCCCTAGTTCCCTCCAAGGCTTTTTCTGACTCCCCAACTTTTATTGCTCCCAACCAAAGAACTGTGTTTTACAGTGTATGTATTTTGTAGACATTTATACGTTTACACATTGTTTCTCTCAATAGAATGCAAGTAAAGTGAGAATTCTTTTTAGCTTTGTATGCCCAGCCCACAGTACAAGTGTCTGGCCTATAGCAAGTGCTTAATAAATGTTTATTGATCAATTAATTGATAGACTATCACTAGTGTTTAGTAACTGTGTAATGAATAGTTGTTGATTGATTGATTATGTCATGCCTCCAGTATAATAACAAGATATATGATGGTGAAAGCCTGGGCAGGGGGGGTGGTTGGGTGCCACGGTTCAAATGTATAAATAGCTCACATTTGTATGACACTTGAAAGTCTGTGAAACCTTTTCCTCACAAGTCTGTGAGGCAGGTCATACAAGATCTATTATTCTCATTTTGCACATGAGGAATCCCAGGCTCAGAAAAGTCGAGTGACTGGCCCAAGGTCTCAGAGATAACAAGCAGAGTAAGCTGTAGGACTGCACCCCAGAACTTCTGACTGTGATTCCAATACTCTTGCCCCCCAAGACACTGCATATCTCTCCCTTCCTCCCTGACTGGGCGAAGGGGCAGGGAAAGGCCACTTTCCTCTCTCTGCCTACCTGGCCCTTCAGCAGACATGGGGAAGGCTGGGATCAATGTGAGTTTCTCAAGAGGGTCTGCGTTCATATAGCACAACCAATCTGTCATTCATTTCTGGTTTGTCCTGCCCTCAAAGTAATTATCAGCCACACAGTGGATTTTATATGACAGAATGCAAATTGTTTATAAAAACAAGTGGGTGAGCAGAGCCAACAAAACAATACAACACCGGGGTAAGAAGAATAGAGGTGCTTTTTCTGAACCACGACAGATTAGGCCACAGACAAAGGGGAAAGAGAACGGAGGGGGGACGAGGGACAGTTTCCTTTATAATGTAGGACTACAATGGACTTAGCTCTGGCTTATACAGAAAAGTGGTCTGGAGGTGACACTTCCGCAGCCTCTCCTGAGCGTACAATTGTTCATGATTATGTTCACATTGTGTTGGTCTGGGAGCACACAACTGACGGGCATTGTGTGAATCCTGAGCACACAATTGGTCATGATTACAGCTCACATCTATTTGCCACTTCAGAAAAGTGCTGGCTACTCTGGCTACAGAAAAGGTGTGTCTGTGACCCTGTCCCCTTATGGCCCTGTGAACCTCTGACCAGGGTCTGCTCCGCTCCTGCTCTGGGCCCAAGTTTGAATCTGTGCTCCTTGAGATCTTATGTCCAGCAACCTGATCTTAAACCAGATGACAATGATCTTTGAAAGAAATAGGGAAATAGGCTATCAGTTAAAGGGAGCTAGTTTGCTTTTGACATATGGAAGAAGAGTGGGAAATTTCTTTTGATTTTCCCAAATGAATAAATGTATATCTACATCAATAGATATATATTATATAATATATTATAATAATATAATGTATTACAATATATTATAATAAACACTTATCATTAGACCCCAAAAGCATTTATTAGGTACTCACATGTGATATATACATATATGTATGTATGTTTCTATGCATGTATGTATATACATATGCACAGATACATGTGTATTTATTTATATATTACATATCATATAATAACATGCTGATTATAATTATGCATTATATATTATAGTTATATATGTGTGTATATATATATATATACATATATAAATATATGGAAAGAGAGAGAATGTTTTGCCAAGTGGTAACAAATGTTGTCTGCCGGGGCTTCTAGTAGAGAAGAACCAGCAGGGTGGGGGAGTGGTTAGAATGCTGGCTTTTATGTCAGAGAATCTAGGCTAGATATTTATTCTGCTACTTGCTACCTTAGTGGCCGCTGTGAAGTAGCTTCACCTCACTTTCCTTATCTGTAAAATGAAGCAGTTTGAGGAATTGATTGTTAAGGTTCCTTTTGGCCCTAAGTCTATGACCCAGACGACCCAGAGGCTGGCTACTACAGAATGTCCTAGAAATCTGCTGCTCTTCTCCCCTCAGTTACCTTCGTTTATTGAGCCTGATATATTTTAATATTAATTTCTTATTTTTGTTTTCAAGAAGTTTAATCGTTCTTTTTTTCTATTAATTAATTCATTTTTAGTTTATTTATTTATTGATAAATAAATAGCCTGATACATGTTTGAGTTCAACTTCTCCCTTGTGAGAACAGTTCCCCCTGTTTCCTCTTTCCTAAGACAAGGGGAATTTTCTTCTAAGGCACAAAAATAAAATGGGACAGGAAGCAGGAGCCAAGGTCAGTAGCCAGGATCAGCAATTCCTAAGTAAGCTAAGTGGGCCTGAGATAGTAGTGATGTCTGAAGAGAACATTGGGACAAAACTAAAGGCCAATAGGTTCTAGAAGGGATGGGGGGAAGAGGGTAACCAATTTAAGGCAAACTTTAAAGATCAGGAATTGAGGTTTTGTAGCAAATGTGAGGAACAAGGCACTGAGCTAGAAAAGGAAAATTACAATTTGCTGCAGGTAACTTCAAACTGTTGCTGCCTTCCACTTTGTCCTGGATTCCACGCAGTTAGAGAACTCCTACTCTGCCGCTGCCTTCATTAATTTCCATAACAACCATTGACTCTATGGAGCAGTAGACAAATTTAAACCTGAGAATGTCCCCTGTGACCAAGTGATGAAGGACCAGTGATTCTATCTAATGAAACTGGTGCAAAAATCTCAACCAAGCATTTGACAGTGTGTGCAACAATTTTCTCTCAAGATTGGGGAGGGGTGAATTCTGTAAAATTCTACCTGTAAGGGTTCTGGGTCTGCTGACATAGGTAGGCCTAAGAGAATAAATATGTTCGAGGCTCAGCTATCCTTACTGAGGAGTGTGTGAGTACAAACTCACCTAACCCATTATTATCTAACTGAACCCAGACCATGAATTGTATACATCCCTCCTGAACATTGTGCCATCTGCCCTGACCTTTGTATGTACCTATTTCTACTTCCTGCTCTGGGACTGGTAACCAAATTACTACTACCATTACTTCTGGAGAGAACATGACAATTGACTGTCCTTTAGCTCCACTCACAATTCCCAGAGCCTCTCTGACCAAATTTCCTTCTCTGGTCACTATTCTCCAATATGTGTGGTCTTCCCTATCAAAAGGTAGCTTTCTTGAAGACAGGAACTGTCTCATATTTGTACGAATATTCCTGGTTCCTAGGAATTCCTGACTCCTATGTACATGGTATATAGTAGGTGTTCTTTAAATATCTTTTAATTCATTTATTCAAAGGTTCAAGAAGTTTCATAGGGTCTTTTGATTATTCATGGGATTTAGATTCTTCCTTTCCAGAATGGAAATGGCACATTATTCCCTTTTACATGTTCTTATCCAGACAAACTGACCTAGGGGTTCCTGATGCAATGTGCTCCTTGGGGAAAGAAGAGAATCATCCATGTAATTCCTGCACAGCATCCTACTTGGAGATCAAAGTCAATGCATTACACAAGTTCAATGGGAAGGAGATTGCTCAACAAGCTTACCTTCTAGGGGGAGTCTAACCCACAAAGTAATACTATGAAGTGTTTTGTGGACTCTCCACAAAGATTTAGAGTTCTTTGTGGAAAAAGGACTCACCAGGACATCCAAAGGTTGTTGTGATGGTAACTCTAAGTTCAATTTCCTTCTAGAGGATCCATTTGGCTATTTGAGTGGTTTGAATGTTTTCTGTATCTGAGAGCTCCTGAGTCCCTTGACTATGAAGTGAAATAAAGGTTGACCTATACTCATGTGCATTGCTACCTCAAGCACCTTTATAGAAACTGGAAACCCTGTTACCTATATTTGGGGAAATTCAGATGTGGAATACAATACTATGAGATTTTTTCCTCTAAAGCAACTCCAAGTAGGAAGAAAACATCAAAGGGACAAAATGACCCTCTTGGTATCAGCCCCCAAAATGGGACTTGATCTGTTCAATCCAGAGTCTTACAGGGAAATGAGGAGAAAGCTGGGCTACCATTGCAGGGGCAATTTGTGAAAAGCACTTTGAATGTTTTAAAATGCTATATAAATGCCAGTTGTTGCTATTTTTTATCTATTATGCATTCTGCTTCCAGATTAATAAGCTTCTTTAAAGACTGTAAAAGCAAATTAAATTAAATCTAATCTAGAATGCATGGTAGACTAATTTAGGCTTTTCTTTCCTTCTCTTTCAAAAAATTTGAAATATAATGGTCACTTGTTCCCCAGGTCACCATCTTTTTCACTGCAGCAATAAATCCCTTCTTGTTGAGAATCAGATACAGGGGAGAATGGCCCCTTGTTGGTTCTTCCACCTTTTAAAGGATAAAAATTATCATTAAGATGAGTCAAGAGATCCTTAACTGCTCTGCTGTGGTTCATATGTTTAGAGCTACAAGGGACTTCAGAGGTCATCTAGTCCAGCCTCCCCATTTTATGGATGAAGAAACTGAGATTAATGGAGGGAAAGTAGCTTACCTAAGGTCACACCTCTCACTACTGAAGGAATGTAAAGAGACAGGAATACTTAGCTTCAATTCTCCAGGGGTTATTCAAGGACACTAGGAAGTAGGGCAAATACATGTATAAACTATCAGATTGCCTGCTGTCTTGGGGAGAGCAGAAAGGAGAGAGGGAGGGAAGGATAGAATCTGGAATCAAAACTTTTTTTAATACTTTAAAATTGCTTTAACATGTAAGTGGGGGGAAATTAAATATATTCATTTAAAAAATAAAGACAAGGGGCAGCTAGGTGGTACAATGAATAGAGCACTGGCCCTGGAGTCAGGAGGAACTGAGTTCAAATCTGGCCTCAGACACTTAACACACACACACACACACACACACACACACACACACACACACACACACAAACTAGCCATGTGACCTTGGGCGAGTCACTTAACCCCAGTTTCCTTACCTTCCTCCCTCCAAAAAGCAAAAAAAATAAAAATTAAAAAATAAAGACAACTCCTCTTATTAAAAAAAAAAAAGAAGTAAGTTAAATGCTGGTAATACATGTGAAGTCAACTCGGGTACAGGAGTGTAAGAGCATAACAGAAAAAAGACAGACAGAGAAACTAAGGGGGTCAATGAACAGAGCACTTGGCCTGAGTCAGATTTGACCTCAGACATTACTGGCTGTGTGACTCAGGGCAAGTCACTTCCTTACACCCTTGCCTCAGTTCCCTCATCTGTGAAATGGGGATAATAGTAGCACCTGCTCCCCAGGATTTTTGTGAAAATAAAATGAGATAATATTTATAAAATATTTGGCAAACCTTTAAGTGCTATATTATAATAAGCAGACTTGTCTTTGAACCCCAAAAGCATTTATTAGGTTCTCACATGTGATATGTGTGTGTGTGTGTGTGTGTGTGTGTGTGTGTGTGTGTTGGATAATGCCCTAATTAAGATATTTCCCAAACCAAGAAGCTGGTCCAGAGCAATATCAGAAAGGACCATGGGGGTGTCACCATGGCCTCTAGAAAGACCATAAGGGCTCAACTCCAAAAGGCCCCATAAAACAGTTCAAGCATTGCTGTGTACAGTGCCTGGCTTAGAACCCTAGCTGATTCCAAGCTGACCATGCCCTCAGAGACAAGAAGACTGCAGGAAGTCCAGGTGAAGATTGTCTTAATGACTACTAGCCCAGATAGAGGAGCACCTACCTCACAGTGCACTATGAGTCATATCTCTTTGATGCTACATAAAGGGGCTACACTTTTCAATGGGGAGTGGTAAGTATTCCTGTTCTCTAGCAATAGGCCATCCCTGCTATACTGATGGTTTTCTATTGCCATGTAAGCAACATTAACATATGAGTAATTTTAGGCTCTATGTGTGATGGGGGAAGGGGATGTTACTAATACAAGGCTGAGGTTGGAGAGATTGCTTCCAGAAAGGCATGATGCCATGTAATGGAAATGCTTTAGAAAGATTTGGAGCATGTACAGACATTATGAAACTAGTTCCTATCAGTTAACGATGTGGTGAAAAGATGCCTCTTTGACTGGCTACTGAACTAGCACTGAGGACATTCAAGAAATCTTTGGTCAACCAGGGCTAGTGTTTTTGCAGCTGCTCTTTCTGAACTTTCTGGCATGGACATGCTATTGCCCAAAGCTGTCAGTTATGGCCATAAATTCCTTGGTTACTGGGGTAGAATAAAAGCACTCCTTTGATACTGGCAGTCATTATTTAGTAAGGAGGTGGAAGATGTAGCCCCTGGTGTTAGTAACAAAATATGTAAAGGGAGGAGTATGGTGGTGGCTAAGAACTGGAAATAAGGGGGTGCCCATCAGTTGAGTAGCTGCACAATTATGGTATGTGACTATAATTGAATATCATTACACCTTAAGATATGATGAAAGGGATAAGCAATTCTAGAGAGACTTTTAAAGCCTTGTAAGAAATGATGCAAAACCAGGAGAACAGTTTTTACTATGACAACAACACTGTAAAAATGAACAATTTTTAAAGACTTAAGAACTGTGATCATTGCAATGACTTACCACGATTCCAGAAGATCCGTGGTTAAGAATATTGCCCTTCTCCTGACAGAAAGGAGATTAACTAAACATACAGAATGACACACACATTTTTGGACATAGTCAATATAAGGATGTGCTTTGATTCAAGGTTGTTTTTTTTTTTCAGGGAGTGATATAGGAGGAAGAGACATAAATCCTTATTAATTGAAAAACATAATTTTAAGATAAGCAATATGAGAATTTAAATGGTGGTTCTTTCTTCAGGTTCTTCCTTCAAGACTAATCTTAAATCCTGCCTCTGATAGGAGGCTGTTACCAGTCTCTCCAGCTCTCCAGCTAGAAGATCTTTCCTCTCTGAGATTACCTTCCATCAACTCTATTTATATCTTGTAGGCACCTAATCATTTACATGTTGCTTCCTCCAGTAGAACATGAACTCCTTGAAGGTAAAGATTGTCTTTGTCTTTCTTTTTAATCCTCCGTACTTAGCACAGTGCCTGGCATAAAGTAAGCCCTTTATAAAGTCATGTTGACT